>JAXGGA010004515.1:0-87468 GCA_038373865.1 Uloborus plumipes | reverse complement strand
AAAAAATATTTCGAATGCTTCTAATCTTTACAACATTACAAAATTTGAAAATAAAATAAAACTGCAATACACTGTAAGTACACTGTCATTAGGGATAAATTAAACTTTATTTCCTGAAGTCTCCTCCGTATTTCCAGCTATTAGTGACAAATTTAATCAGATGTGCTAACTGAAATGTTAAAAAATAGAAACAAACGCTAAATAAAAAAGTTAAGCTTTTTGTGTTTGCTACAGACATGTAACCTGGGGACATAGAGGCTTTGAGGTAAGGAAATGTGTGTAGGGTTTGTCAGTCAAACCTTAAGAAAAATTATAACATATAAGCTTATTTCACAGCGGAAGAGGGAAGTGCAAAGTATTTTCTTATTACATTTAATCGCTGTTATAGTTCAAAGCACGATGTATGCAGTAAATACCGTGGGACGGTTAACTCATTAATGCCCAGCGTCCATTTTTAGGGACGGTCCAAAAAAGGGTCTTAATTTCCCCAACATGAACATTTCAACCAAATAATAGCGTTCAATTAGTACCTTGGTATTGTTTGAATTCGTCATTAACAGATTGCAGCACCTAACCATTGTAAAGTGTGTTCTGTAGCAGTTTTAATATGATCTTTATCGAAAATTACAACGTTCAAAATCTCAAAAAAAAAAAAGCTAAGTTTTTAAAGTAATTCCCAGTTTATGTTAATGGCTGATTTTATTTATTGTTATAAAATATCTTTTTAAATTTTATATCGTAGGCAGAAAAAAAATTAGTAAAAGAAGTATGTACCCTCTGGGGGGGGGGGGGTCTATCTTAATTTTTAAGGGGCGATTTTTCTTTCTTTAATGAAAACATTATTTTTTACGTAATATTTTTTTAATTATTTTTCCTGTCCAGTAAACACGGTTTGTAACCAGTATACAAAATATCTTTGGGAAACAAAATGTCAGGCATTAATGGGTTAAAATCGGCTCCTCTTAACCGTAGTTCATCTTATCAAAAAAAAGAAAAGAAAAAGGGTACTAGCAGAAATGTAGCTTGTCATAGCACTAATTCGTTTTAAACATGTTCAAATTAACGAGGTTTGATTGTATTTAATCAGCGTTTTATCAGTTTCCACATAAAATCAATTTTTATTGCTCAAAGTTGTACACTACCATTGCAATATCATTGGCAAATTGACAAAGAGAAAAGACAGATTTAATCTATAATAAGCTAAGTTCTGATGCAAAATTATCTAACAGCAAAAAAAATAGCAATTGCATCATTTAGCTTTACAAAAGAAAAGCATTTTATGACATAAATTGATTTTAATTAAGTTATAAGCTTAGTTACTAATCAGCCTCGCGCAGCTGCATCCCCTTAGGTTCTAAAATTTAATCATAAATATGTCATTTTTTACTGATTAAAAGATCACATAAAAGCATCATTATGCGTTAAGATAATGCGATGGGGATTGTTTATTGGGCTTTATAATAGTTCTCGTGTATCTTTAATATTTAATAACGTCGTCATCAATAGCTTGAACAACTCGTCAATTATAATAGTGTTTACTAAACGACTTTCTTTAATTGTAAACTTAATTTAGGAAAATGTGGGGTAAAAGGAAATAGTTAAAACAATTAAGAATTAGCAAACTGTTTCAAAATGAGCTTACTGAATGAACGTGTACCAATTTATTATAAAAATTACAGTGTATAGGGAGAGAAAATTACATTTCATGATAAAAATTGCCTTGAATGGTAATTATTAATGCATTTACTTAAGTAAAAAGTTAACTTATAAGTACACTTTTACCTTCAAATAAAGGTATAAAGTTATTACTTTGCCCCATAGAAGATAGTTCAAATATTTTTCCAATTGAATATTTAAAATTGTGTATTTAAAAATAAAAAAAATATGATTTCTTCCTCGAATAAATGAATAAATAAATTAATAGATATGTGAACAAATAAATAAATGCATAAATAAATGAGATCATACTTAATTATTTAATTAATTAATGAGTAACTAAACAAGTGAGTAAATTGGTGAAAAAATAAGGAAAATATGAGCAACATTTAGAATCAAACTACGAGTAACAAAAGTTAATAAATACTTCATTGAGAGTCAGTAGGTGCCAATCAATATTTGAAATGAAATGAGATTATTTTCGTCATTTTCAATTACAGAAATTGGTTTTGATATACAAAACGTTACAAAATGCGTGTCAGTTTTTACAGTGTCTTCTATAATTGTATATGTCGATATTTAGGTTATTGTTTTCTCACTGGATTCAACTACAGTTTGTTGGATAAAGAACCCCCTAAATGCATAAAGGATTTTACCATTTCGATTTGCCGCTCACATTCCCTCACAAAAAGAAAAATTCAGAGGATTATCATTGTCAACGGAAAAAAAAAACTTCTTAGAATACACGAGTAATTTCAGAAGTTGAAAAACACGCCATTAGGTAATAAAAAATCATTGATTTTACGGAAAAGAAAGAATCAATAGATTAATATATTCTTAGTTTTAAGCCGATAGTTTATTCTTAAATCAAAAGTGAAGCGTGAAAAAGGACACCAAGAGTTAGAAGTGAATAAGAAGCTCCGCCTGGAAGTAAACAAGTCTATTTTTCCGTAGTCCAACACCGCCATCGAGTATCAATATTCTTTTAATTAGCTAAAACTGAACATTATGTTAGCTATAACTTTTTAGCATTTAAATATGGTTTCTAAAAACAAAATATACCAGTCTTATCTCGTTTTTCTTACATATAAAATATTTCAAACGACATGAAAATAATGCAATAAAATTCTACTACAAATTAATTCCTTTAAAGCATTAACACTAAATAGTTATACCTAGAAATTACAACGAGGATCCATAATTCAAGACATGTTTGGACTTTATTCTTACAACTCCTTTTATTTCCTAAGGAATGCGATTAATTCTTCTTGAGTTATCCGGCTTCTCTTGAAGATGAACAACCCTGTGTCTGAAAGACAGATTATCTTTGATTAAACCTGAAAAGTCTACTTCTCCTTATGTCCTATTTTGTGGAAAGACATTCTTCTTTAGCAGCCAATGTTTATGTAAGCGTAAATTATTTATCTTCTTCATAGCTTGCCTAATCCAAGAATCTGTAGATGGCTTCTTAAATTTTTATCCACTTGTTTTGCACATCTTTTAATGTATTTGTTCTTTCTCGGAGTAAAACTTGGATCTCTTTAGATTCTGTTCTTTTATGTGTTGTTCTTTTTTTTTATTCAAGCAAAAAGATTTCTAACTGTTTCCCTTTTAGCTTGACTTTAATAGATGTTTTATACGGTAAATATATCTTTTTGTTTAAGGAACGAGCCTTTATATTCACACAAGTGGTTTTTACTTCAAATCCTTCTTATTTGAAGTATTTAGCACCATGTTTCGCCTATTCCTACAATAGATTTGTATTCCAATATACAACAAGAAGTTCTGTCAAGAACTAAACGAGCCTACTTTCCCGTACATCGACATCGGCATTCTAGCATCTGATCATTATTCTCTTGCTTATCTAAGACTGAAAATTATGTCAAACATACCTTCTTAGCACTTAAAGCTGATTTCTAAAAGCAAAATATACCCCTCTCATCAGATGAAATAGACGCGTAAAAAGTAAATAAACGAATAAATAAAGCTTTGTCGCACCTTTTAAAGAATGTAACTGTTACAGTTCTTCCGTAGAAAAAACCCTCAATCGTTTTAAAATAAATAAATAAATAAATAAATACAAGTACAAAGAGCATCAAAACACATTTTATTAAAGAAAGAAAAAAAAAACTCGTCCGTTAATAAAATGTCTCGAATTTTACTTTTAATCCGTTGCCAGTTGTTTAATGTAAATAAAGAATAAAATTGCTCTCATGAATGAAAAATTTTTGTTACAAAAAAAAATCGTCTGCCAAGTAAAAAAAAAAAAATAACAATAATAAATAAAATAAAACAAATGAATAAATAAGCAAAAAATCGTCTGCACAGTCAGTCATTTTTTTCTGAGCCTGCATTTCCGCCATGTTTGCCGAGTCGGAATCAGAGTCCTCACAGAAGGATTATTCAGAAAAGTACTTTACAAACATTATTTATCAAAACCATTTTCTTACAAAGTTAGTTTGAAGGAAATCCGCCTTTAAGTTCAGGATCAACATTCAACTTTAAATTCCCCGTAGGCGCTCATGTTAATTTTTTTCTGAACGGTTCATCATTGAACGAAAAATGATTCAAATCGAAAAAGCGAAATGTGGGAATGAGTCTCTTCGAGATCTTTCGAACAAAAAAAAAGTTCATTAAATTCGGACGGTTCAATTAAAAGTTATTAGGTGGGGAAAGGTTGTTTGAAAGGTTCAATTTTGAACGAAAAAACTTTCAAATTGAAAATTTAAATACGGTAATGAAGTATCCTTGCCGAGATCTTTCGAACAAAAAAAAGTTTGTTTAAATCGGACTGTTCACTTAAAAGTTATTATGGGTGACAGCTTTCTTGAGCGGTTCAGTGTTGAAGGAAAAATTGTTCAAATCGGAAATGTAAATACGGGAATGAAGTATCCTTGATAAGATCTTTCGAACAAAAAAAAGCTTGTTCAAATCGGACTGTTCACTCAACAGTTAGCATCGCGGAACAGGTTGTTTGAACGTTTCAAAGTTGAACCGAAAATTGTTCAAATCGAAAAATCAAATATGGGAATCAGCTGTACTTGTCGAGATCTTTCCAACAAAAAAAAGTTTGTCTAAATCGGAATGTTCATTCAAAAGTTATTAGGGGGGGGACAGACAGATCGACCGACCGACTGACACACAAACTCCCCATCTCAGAACCCTACTTTCAAATTTTTAATTTTTCAATATTCATTTTCCCTTTTTATTTCTTTTTTGGCTTTTTTTTTTCGGATTTGGCAATATTTTTTGGACTTGGCGACATTTTTTAGATGCATTAAGCCTCTTTTAATACTTTTTTCGTCTTTTTTTTATTTTTAACGGGAAAGTAGGCTAAAAAAAGGGGTTGGGTTTGCTTTTTTCCATACAAATAAAACAAATTGTATGTGTGTAGGCAAGTTCCCATCTACTGTCGCGCTAAGCGCCAAAATGGTATCTGCAATCGAGCTCAAACTGAGATATTACTCTCTGAAATTTTGCGCCACTGTGTATTTGATTCAGATGATACTATTTCAGACTTTTTAAAAAATATTTTCCGTTCTCAAATGACCATAGAAAATTGAATTTGGTAAAATATGTCACAAAAATCCACCTGGTGACGATAACTCACTTTTGTTAAAAAGTGCAGATACCACTTGTGTGCTTAGCACGGCAGTACACAAGTACAGAGTTTACAGTGGATCATCACCAACTTTGAAACGCTAGTGCTTTGGCAGTTAGAAAAGATAGTAGAAAGGTTTCTAAACTTAAAAAATTCAAAGTCTCGAATTTTATATTTAAAGGCATAAAACATGATCTTTATATGCAAAGTAATTGCATCCTTTCGAACTCGATACCATTGGAAAGATTGTAAGAAATACCCCATTGGCAGTTTTCCGGTACTTTTAAATGGATTCGAAGGACTTAAATTGTTTTCGAAAAGAATTCGAAAAACATTTTAATTTGTGAAATTTAATTTTGGATTAAATATGTTTGATCGTAAAATATTTTACTTTTATAACTTTTATCTACTTTTTGAGCAATCAGTATTACTTATTGATCTCACTTTGCCGAAAATCTTAGATCAACCTTTTAAACCTTTTTTTTTTTTTGCGGTTGGCACATCGTAATGACATCTATATTGGGTCACAGTCAATGAAATTCATTATTTAGAATTTTACACTATCAATTTTTCTTCTTTTGCACGTGTCAGTTTTCCTGCAATTTATTTATTCATTTTTTTTTATTTATTATTGTTAATTTTTTGCTTTTATTAGTTGTTATTATTTTTTTATTGCAGACATTAAATCGGCATCATATAGATTTTTCTATTGTAGTATATTACTTTTTTGACAATTCTTCTCCGATCAGATAGACCTTAACGATTTATTATTTAACTTTAAGCACTTGGATATAATCATCTCGAAGAAGATTTTTTGAAATCATTTTGCTATATTGCTTTAATACATAGCACTTAAATACAATAATTACGCATGATTACTCTTTAACTTAGGATTTATTAAACTTAAATAGGTTTAAATTCCATTGAAACACATTCTTCATTTTCATTTTGTTTCTGTAACACATACACACACACACATACATATATATATATATATGCTTGTGTATGTGTATTAGAACTTTTAACAGCATTTTTAATACAGTTACTCACATTTTCCACAGAATTTATCATTTATTATTGTATCGTCCTCATGTAACCTGGCTATAAGTTCATATTATTACGATTCCTTATTGTGTGTTCTACATAATATTTAGCACAATTTAAAAATCTAAGACTAAGTACTGCTTTTTGGTATAGCTCGTGTAACCGTGATCTATGCCTTGTTTAAAATCATCACAATCTTCAAAACATACATATAATCAACCATGATTGCGCTTCTGGCTCTGTTGGTTGAGCAGATAGACGGCTAGGGTTTCATGTATTGGGGTTTTTAACCACCCTGTGTGTATATACATGTGAAAGAAATGTATTTTTATTAATACATCAAGTTCAACTTCGCAGTCACTTAATCACTGTATTATGTCTATCCAAAATAGCTCCAATTCCTTATTAAACTCTAAATCCTTTCTAATGCTTCATAATCTTAAATTATATGTTCTTAATTTTCATCCAAAACTCAACGCTGAAATTAGTTTCATAGTAACATTTGCCTTAAAATCGCTAGCAAACATTGTCTTCAGAAAAGGAAGAAAAATAAAAAAACTTTCACGCAGTTAAATATTTGCGCAATATCTCCCGAAACAGACAAGGCAAGAAAAAAAAATATGAATTGAGTGCAAGTGTTTGCATGAGAAATGGCATCTCACATTATTCATCTTTTTGGTTGCCAAGCAACCGAAAATTTCTTTTCGTCATTGCGTTCATCTGAGATTTCCCTGCTTCTTTTGAAAGAAATTGTGGAAGTTGAAATACGGAATATACGGTATGAATAGAAAGAAACATATTTATCCGATTATTTTCCCCACTTTCTGGGGATCAAGCGAAACAAGTTGTTTTATATTTTAAAGCGTTGTTTCCCTTTTCATTGAATGCGCAAGTATTTGTGCTGGAAAATGTAGCATATGAATAACGTTTAGATTTTTATTAACAAACGCGATAAAAAAAAAAAAGAAAAAGAAAGCTTGTTTGTTTGAATAAGATGTCAGTTGATGCAAAAAAAAAAATCTTTCGATATGAAAAGAGTGGGAAAAACGGAAGGTCTAGTAGCACTTGAATTTTAAATTTGGAAGTGCAGTAGAAAAAGAGCATGAAATATTAGATAAATTCTTTCACGTTCATAAAAACTTGAATTTTATTCTTAATTGTTTGGAAGAAAAATGCTAACTATCGGACTTTCTTTTATTTGACTTATACCTTAAATTAAAGTGGGATTTTTTTAATTAATTTAATAATTTATTAACTTATTGATATTCAGTAAATAACGTACACTGCAAAAAATAAATGTTGTTTTTACAGTATAATATACCTAATTTTATGGTAATGAACTGTAAATATTGCTAATCTTGGAGTAATAAACTGTAAAATTGCTCATTTTACCGTTTATTACCGTGCATTTTACAGTTTTAAACTGGAACCTGTGCAGCCAGTAATAAGCTGTTCTTTTAACAGTATAATACAGTTATATTTTGCGGCAATAAACTGTAAACTTTTCAGTAAGAAACTGTAAAATTGCCAGTTTTACAGTTTCTTATGCATTTAACAGTCTTAAATTGGACCCTCGGCTGCCAGTATTATACTGTAAAAACAACAGTTCATTTTTTGCAGTGTACTATTGGATTATTATTACTAGCTGTGTAAGATATTATCATTTAACTGTAACTGTAAAGTATTAACTTGTAACTGTATTTGTAACTGTATGATATGTAAATAATAAACTGGTAACCTCTCACGCAGAACAGCATGGTTCTTGTGTTACATTAATTGACTAGACATCAATTATCTAGCCAAAACACGACAGATGGCGACGAGAAGTAGTTAATTTCGGCAAAGAACCCATGATGCAAAAACCAAAAGTCTCCATGAACTGTTGTAAAGGTAGGAAACGAACTTTCTTCTCTTGTGTTGTTCTCCATTGAACTGTAAGTGTTAGAAACGAACTTTCACCTCCTCTATTGTTGAAATAATTCGATATTATTCAATACAAAATGTCTGAGGAAAACAGAGATAAGGTTATTGAGAAACTAATTGAACAAAATAATGCATTAATGGAATTGTTGAAAACTCAAAGTAAAATCGAAACTACTGCAAATCCTCAAAGTAAGAACGTAAATGTTCAATTTGAGAAATATGATGATTCTGCTGAGTCATGGGATTCATACATCGACAGATTTACAGCTTTTTTAGATGTTCAGAACATTCCAGAGGACAAACGAGGAAAAGTATTTATTTCTTGTTTATCACCGAAACTGTTTACTTTGTTGAAGAGTCTTATCGCGCCAGCTAAGCCCGCAGATAAGAATTTTGAAGAATTACGAACAACTCTAAGCCAACATTTAAATCCTAAGCCTTTAAAGATCCCTGCGCGTCATGCATTTCTTAATAGGAAACAGCTAGAAAGCGAAACAATTTCGTGTTATTTGGCTGAACTACGTACACTAGCAGTTCCGTGCGCATATCCGGACGAGCTACTCAACATCATGCTACGGGATGTGTTCGTTAGTGGGTTGAGGAATAGTCAAATTCTCAACAGAATTTTTGAAGAAAAAGATGACATTGATTTAGAAGCAACCTTACACATAGCTCTGGCTATGGAAAAGGCGTTTCAAGGGGCTAAAGATCTAATTGGAAATGAGAAAGTAATTTCTGTGAATGCTGTGAAATCCAAATCGCCTAAAGAATCTCAAAAGAAAAAAGTAGCGAATACACAACAATGTTATCGCTGTGGGAAAACCAACCACTCAAGCTTTAAGTGTAAATTCAAGGAGAGTACTTGCAATTACTGTAAGAAACAAGGACATTTGCAGAAAGTGTGCTTTAAATTTAAGCATGACAACAAAAATACTCCTAAGAAAAATAAACAAATTATTGTCACTGATGAAGAACAGGAGAGTGAAGCAAAAACACTTCCATTCTACACAATGCAATTAAAGGGCAAAGAAATCAGAACGCCAATTCTTTTGGACATTAAATTTGATGGTTATCCAATAAAGATGGAGTTACACTAGTGCTGCAATCTCGACGATGAGTATCCAGAACTTCCGCAAGATTTCAAAGAAACCACTTTTGCCTTGCAAAGTTATTCTCAAATCTTATACGGGGGATACCATTACTCCTTTGGGACAAGTAGAAGTTGAGGCCCAATACCAAAACCAGAAAAAGAAAGTCAAACTTTTCATTCTGAAAGAAAATCTAGATACTATTTTTGGCAGAGAATGGCTTTATTCTTTCCAAATTAACTGGAATTTTGTGAAATCAATCAAATCTGAAAATGTGGGTAAAGAACACAACAAAAGATTGGCTTCGTTGCTGAATAAATACAAGGAAATTTTTGACGAAGAACTAGGTGCAATAAAAAATTTCGAGTGCAAATTAGAACTCAAGCCAGAAGTTCAACCTGTTTTCATCAAAACCAGAAGTGTTCCTTTTTCTTTGAAAAGCAGAATTGAAAATGAAATAGAGAGATTAGAAAAGCAAGGAATAATAGAAAAAATCGACGCATCGGAATGGGCTACTCCTGTGGTTCCAGTAGTCAAAAAGGATGGTTCCATACGATTGTGTGCAGATTATTCAGTCATATTAAATCCGAATTTGATAGTTCAGCAACATCCTTTACCAAAATCGGAAGAAGTTTTTGCATCCTTAAACGGAGGTGTGCAATTTTCGAAAATCGATTTCGGCCAAGCCTATCTCCAAATGAAGGTACATAAAGATAGCCAAAAATTATTGACTATCAATACTCACAAAGGTCTATATTCCTGTAAACGTCTTATGTTTGAATTGAATTGTGCCCCAGCAATCTGGCGGAAGTATGTAGACAATTTATTTTGTGAATTGGAAGGAATCAAGGCATTCATGGACGATGTTAGAGTGACGGGACCAGACGATGAATCTCACTTTTCCAGGTTAGCAAGTTTTTTTCAAATTTGTAAAGATAATAATCTAAAATTAATTTGAAGAAGGGTGAATTCTTCAAAGATGAAATAAATTTTCTTGGTCACAAGATAAATTCCTCTGGCATCCAGAAAACAAATGAAAAAGTAGAAGCAATTTTGAACGTTCCTGTTCCAACAAATGTACAAGAACTTAAAAGTTTTTTAGGACTTGTTAATTTTTACGGTAAATTCTGCGAAAAGCTCGCAACCTTAGCTTATCCACTCAACAACCTAACCAAACAGGAGACTAAATGGAATTGGTCAAAGAAATGTCAAGCATCTTTTGATGCGATTAAAAGCGAAATTTGTTCCGACAGGATACTAATGCACTACGACCCAAGTTTACCCTTAGTCTTGGCGACAGATGCCTCACCGGTTGGATTAGGTGCCGTACTTTCACATGGATTGCCAGATGGGACTGAACGACCTATTTCTTTTGCTTCGAAAACGCTGTCGAAGACGGAAATTAGGTACTCCCAAATAGACAAAGAGGCACTTGGAATCTCTTGGGGTGTTAAGAAATTTTACTTGTATCTCAAAGGTAGAAGATTCATTTTGATTACAGATCACAAACCCCTAACACAGATTTTCGGATCAGAGAAAGGATTGCCAGTTATGTCAGCAACAAGACTCTTACACTATGCACTACATTTGCAGTCTTTTGATTTTAATATAGAATACCGCAACAGTAAGGACAACAGCAATGCGGATTGTCTGTCAAGATTACCTCTTAAATCTGAAGAATTAAATGTAATAGATGACATCTCAATGTTTCAAATCTCACAGATTGAGACACTCCCGGTGACAGCTAAAGAACTGGAAAAAGCAACCCGTGATGATGCAAAACTAGGCCCACTTTTACAAGAATTGAAATTGGGTGCTGATTTGAAACGGGAAGGAGCAATCCTACAGTCTGGAGTCCGGTTGCATTTTCTATTGTCAAAGAGTCTGCGTTCCGAAAATTTGCAAAGTCGGATTTTGGAGGAACTACCTGCTGGTCACATTGGCATGGTGAAAATGAAAGCAATAGCTCGCTCATTCGTGTATTGGGAGAATATTGATCAAGACATTTAAAGAATGGCCAGGAACTGTGGTGAGTGTATGAGATATCACAACAACCCACAAAAATCCAAAGTCCCCATCCAAGCCATGGGAGAGAATACATGTAGATTTTGCGGGTCCATTCATGGATAGCATGTTTTTCATCATAGTGGACGCTCATTCCAAATGGATAGAGGTTTTTCCTATGAGATCCACTATATCCTCCAACACGATTGAAATTCTGCGAGATTGTTTCTCACGCTATGGACTTCCTATAACATTGGTTAGTGACAATGGGCCACAGTTTACTTCAGATGAATTCCAGTATTTCATGAACAGCTGTGGGATAAAGCACAGAACATGCGCTCCTTTTAAACCATCAAGTAATGGGCAAGCAGAGAGATATGTGTTTTCCCTGAAACAGTCTTTACGCTCACTTTGAAATTTCCCTGGATCCTTAAGACAAAAATTGGCAATATTTCTCACACAATATAGAAAAGCTCCAAACAGTACAACAGGCCAGAGTCCTTCGATGCTTTTTCTTAAGAGAGAAATACGAACAAGAATTGATCTTGTAAAGCCAGAACTTAAGAAAGAAATCGAAGATAAACAAAGGGGAAACAGCATATATTTCAGAGATCGAGTTTTTGGGATTGGAGACAAAGTTGCAATCAGGAATTACAGTGCTCCAAACCGTAAATGGGTTTTCGGCAACATTGTATCGAGAGATGGACAGCTACATTATACTATATTAGTTGATGGAGTTTTGATCAGACGTCACATTGACCAAATTCGACCAGCTGGTAATTTCCCAACAGAATATCAACAGTACAACCCAAATCAATTTTATCCTTCCAGAGGCTCAGAAAGTTACAAGGGTTCATCTGCTCCAGCTGCAAGTACAGATCAATCTTCCAGTGATCCTACACAGGAATCACCCAGTGAAAGTTTATCTGATGATCCTTCCACACCATCCTCACCTGCTTAGCCAACTGCTACAACTCCTCCGTCGAATCCAGTTCCAGTGGTTACCCCTAAAACCACAACATCACTGAGACGATCCTCTAGAATTCGCAAAGCACTAGATAGACTGAACTTGTAAATTTTGTATATATTTTTCTATTCTTCAAAATGGGTGGAGGAAGTTGTAAGATATTATCATTTAACTGTAACTGTAAAGTATTAACGTGTAACTGTATTTGTAACTGTATGATATGTAAATAATAAACCGGTAACCTCTCACGCAGAACAGCATGGTTCTTGTGTTACATTAATTGACTAGACATCAATTATCTAGCCAAAACACGACAAGCTGCAATTATTGTTTTTCTTAATCAATTAAGTAAATAATCTGTATATTTCTCGAAATGGAAAGAAAAATCATTTGAATATCATTGTTTTCCAAAGCAGTACAGAACTTAATAGCTTAGGAAACTACAACAAAATATTTAAAGAGTTACAAATTGAATGCATGGAAATCCGTTGGTCGCATAAGCATTATTGCACAACAATGAGTTACTCAATCTCAATAACTTTAATGCCTTTAAGTCCTCATAGTTAAGTGGTTTTGTCTGCTTCATGTAAAAGCTATTATTTGGAAGGTAAATTTTTTTGTTTTTTAAAGCGTCAAATTTTCGGGGAAAATCTTGATTTTTTTGTCTTGCTATAGTTTAAATGAAATCATTTAAAAAAACACATTTCCCACAGCTTTATTGAGGCTAACAACATGAACAATAACATCGGGATTTTTTTTTTTTGCCAAAAATTGTGTCTGAACAAGTTAGATTTTAAGACATCATGTTTCGAACAGTGTGCTAAGCCCATTAAATCTTAATCAGTTATATACTAATTATTTTTTATATTGATAAATTACTAAGCACGCAAGAGGGAACTACTGTTAAAAATATAATTTTTAAAGTAAAAAAAAGTAAGAAAGAAAACATTCAAGCGTATTAGTATTTATACGTACGTATCTTAGAAGAATACCGCCCCTGATAAGTTATATATAATTCATCAGCATACGTAATTAAATGTATTGTTTTGGCCGTAGGACAATAAGCAAAAGTAAAAAATTTCTTTTAAAGCATTTTACCTATGCTTAACCCATTCTCATAAAGCTTAACATGCAACACAAAATATCACAAAAAATGTTTGGTATTTTACAGAATACTTTATTAAACCAAAGAAACTGGAATTATACAGCGTAGATAGATATTCTTATAATTCAGGTCACTAATTTGATAATTGGGGATTGATTTGGGGCAGGTTACTCTTCCAGTTGAGTAGTAAATTTTTAGAACGTAATACATTTAAAATAAAGTGGTGTGACCCTAGGTGCACAAGTCTCCCCCTAAAAAAATTCCAAATTCGAAGGGCGCTTTTAAAATGTATTTCAAAGATCTGTATCGTACTTGCATACCACGTTTTCAAAAATGAATTTAAATGTTTGATCCTCTGCTATGCAATACAAAATTCATCAGTTGTAAGCATTATATTTTTACCCCTCAGCATCAAATTGTTGTACGACTATATCTTACTGCTTATATTTAAACCTGCTCTTTCTTATTTAGAAATAAGAAAGAGTAATGTTCTTTGCGGATGATTTCTTCACACTGAAGATTCTAGAAACTATTTTTGTCGACAACAACAGTTCTATCTTGTGTTGTAGAAACTCAAACTTTTCACGAATTCCTGTGTACTGTGTTTTCGAGAAGTTCCCTTAACTTTATTTTTCTTGTTTATAATGCCATAATTTCTTTATTTTATTCATCATTTTTCTTTTAGTTATTGCTACCTTTAGTATTCTTTCTTGTGTCATTTTATCATTGTTGTCTAGTTGTCAGTTGTTAAAACATGGTTGATGTAACCGGACGGAGTAGCACAATTGACAAACAATTTGTGGAATGTCTGTATACTTAAAAGACCACTGAAAGGGCAAACAAAAATTCTCGTAACTGATATGATTAGAGATACTTTTATCGTGTTGTATCATCGTAATATAAAAATGTACGTTTTTGCTTACGGGGACTTTTGCTCGGACACACTATATAATGAGCTTTTGGCGAATTTACTTTTATAAGACATCAAATAAATCTATTTATAAACTAATTATTTTTAAATATTTTAATTTTACCTCTCCTCCTGTTTCTTCAACTAGCAAACAAAGAATACCAAAATCCGAAAAAAAAAGGTTGTCATCCTTAATGATAGACAAATTGACCTCCCTCGAGTGTAAAACGCAGTTTTACACTCGATGGAGTTTTCACGTTTTCCCAAAACGAAAAGTAATAACTACAAAGTGTAAATTTCATGAAATTCTTCATTCTAATGGTATTATGATCAACTCATTATGTAGCAACTCAATTAATTTTTAGCTCAGATAATCAATGTACAAAGAAAGCGAAAAAAGCGTAAAAATGATCAAATTAAACCATTTGAAAAAAAAATAGTACTATTGGGAAATCGATAATATGACTTTTCAAGCACTTTCGAAAACATATTTGAATTTCATAAAAGAGCATCAACATTTTCTTTTATTTTCATTTCCTTTTTTTCATTCATTTGTTTCTTGTTTACTTGATAAAAACTGAATACAATTCATTGATTTTTGTATTTATGCCCCAAAAATATAAAAATGTTTGACTTGAAATTGAATTTGCATGCTTATTTTTATATTTTATTCAGTTTGAATACTTTTAAAAGAATGTTAGCAGAAATACCTTAAGGCTTGTTTCCAAAAATGTCAGGATATTACTTAAAAATGCTTGAAGGGTAAAAATATTTCAAACCTTTTTAACAAAATATGTTTTACTAGTTTCCATACATTCATAAAGAATTAAAAAAAAAAAAACAATTATTTGGAACTCTTATTCATGGTTTTATTTATCATTTACCTTCTCCATCACGCTCTAAAAAAGCAAGATTTGTTTAAGTATGCTTCTCTCTTATTGGAAAGGTGGTTGTAAAAATATAGAAATGAGTTTCACCTCTTTCACAGAAAATGAATCTGCTATAAACTATCTCAACTAAATATTACTTAAATATTTAAAACCTTGCGTTTTCTTTCTGGAAAAGTATTATCTAGTAAAACTAACTGAATATTACTTCTTTTCTTCAACAAATAGCGATACATTTTACTGCATTCATTTTTTCTGCATCTGATGTAAATGTAGACCCCAGCGCTTAATTAACATGAGAACTCACAGAAGAAGGAGATAAACTTGGTTCATGAAACCATGTTTTTTCAACAAAAGTTTTATTATTATTCATTACAAATAAGCTTTCATACATCGTAAACACAATGGTGGTACAGAAGTATAAAACTTCATGAATAATTTTATACAAAAGTTATGGTAAAGATTTTTTTTCTGTATTGTGAAAGCATGGAATTGGATTAAAATATCGCTTGCATACCTTATATCTCGATAGCAGGGAGTCGAGGGTAAATGATTTATGCGTCAAAAAATGTGTTAAACTGTTCTCTTTTGAGTGCAACTCATTTGTTTTTAATTATTGCACTCTCCGTGTGATTCCCTAGTAAGGTAGCCTGATCCCCAAATGTAGTGTTTAACTCCTTTTCAATATCAAGCTTTGTTGTTTGTTTTCTGTAATGTAAAATATTACAGTGCAAGCAGGATAAACTTATAGACATCACTGTATCACCTGTATCGACTGCCGTTATAAGCAATGGCCTACAAACTTCAGTTACCACAAGTGGTAAATTACTATTTCAGTATTACGTATAAAACTATTTTATTGGGTTTGCTAATTACAAAATTTGTTATCGAAAACTTGACAAAAGAAGCTCAAATTTTTCTTTCATTTTAGAAAGAACTTTACTTGATGATTTTTCTGTTGTATTTGTTTGTTCTTTTTTCCTAAAAAAAGAAAAGCTGACCAGTTTAAATGTAACAAATAAAAGTACTTGCAGGATTAGTATGCTATATGTTTACTTTTATTTCTGCATAAATTTCATTTATTCTGAGTTTCTTCTCTAGAAATGGTTCATTGGTCACTTCCATCGTTCTGCTCGCCAGTTCCAGAAATTTCTCTCAATTCATTTTCATAACCAATACCTTCAGCATAGCCTATTCCACTGCCATATCCATAACCCATTCCTTGTCCAGATCCATAGCCTCTTTGGTTCCCGCTGCCAAAGCCTCCCCCGTATCCCATTCCAAATCCTTCACCGTAACCACTGCCCTGCCCAATGCCAAAACCTCCTCCGTATCCAAATCCAAATCCTTCGCCAAAACCACTGCCAGATCCAAATCCACTACCGTAACCACTATCGACACCTCTGCCGTAGCCACTACCAGCTCCACTACCGGAACCGCTGCCAGATCCAGAACCGGAACCACTACCAGAACCTCTACCGTATCCACCTCTGCTCCCATATCCAGCTCCAAATCCTCCGCCATATCCTATACCAAAGCCATCACCAGATCCACTGCCGTAACCGCTACCAAATCCACCTCCGCTACCATATCCAGCTCCAAATCCTCCACCATACCCTACACCAAAACCATCACCATATCCACTGCCGTAACCACTGCCAGACCCAGTACCGTAACCGCTACCAGATCTAATACCGTAAGCGCTGCCAGATCCACTACCGTAACCGCTACCAGATCCGATGCCATTACCGCTACCAAATCCAGATCCGCTACCATATCCATCTCCAAATCCTCCGCCATATCCTGTACCAAAACCATTACCAGATCCACTCCCGTAACCGCTACCAAATCCACTTCCGCTACCATATCCAGCTCCAAATCCTCCGCCATATCCTATACCAAAACCCTCACCAGATCCACTACCGTAACCGCTACCAAATCCACCTCCGCTTCCATATCCAGCTCCAAATCCTCCGCCATATCCTGTACCAAAACCATCACCAGATCCACTACCGTAACCACTACCAAATCCACCTCCGCTACCATATCCAGCTCCAAATCCTCCGCCATATCCTATACCAAAACCATTACCAAATCCACTACCGTAACCGCTACCAAATCCACCTCCGCTACCATATCCAGCTCCAAATCCTCCGCCATATCCAGCTCCAAATCCTCCGCCATATCCAGCTCCAAATCCTCCGCCATATCCAGCTCCAAATCCTCCGCCATATCCAGCTCCAAATCCCCCGCCATATCCTGTACCGGAACCATCACCATATCCACTACCGTAACCGCTACCAAATCCACTTCCGCTACCAAATCCACTTCCGCTACCATATCCAGCTCCAAATCCCCCGCCATATCCTATACCAAAACCACTACCAGATCCACTACCGTAACCGCTACCAAATCCACCTCCGCTACCATATCCAGCTCCAAATCCTCCGCCATATCCTGAGCCAGAACCGCCTCCTGATCCTTGTCCGAATCCTTCGCCATATCCTGAGCCAGAACCGCCTCCTGATCCTTGTCCAAATCCTTCGCCATATCCTGAGCCAGAACCACCTCCTGATCCTTGTCCGAATCCTTCACCATATCCTGAGCCAGAACCACCTCCTGATCCTTGTCCGAATCCTTCGGCGTATCCGAAGCCAAATCCACCTCCACCGCCGTATCCTAAGCCGAAACCACCGCCTGATCCTTGTCCGAATCCTTCTCCAGATGAATATTCATTTTCAGATTGCCTTCCATATCTCTTTTTCACTCCATCTACAAATAAATAAATCAATAAGCAAATATCAATGAATATTTTCTACCATTTACGAAGTAGAACCAAGATGAAATGTAATTGAAACAGTAACCAAAGCTCAAAATAAAGGATAGTCGTATATTCGTGGATTTGTTTAAATTTATTTAATTTTTCTTCTTGATCACGGAAGAAGTGATACGCTAGAAATTTGCCAGTGTAACTTTTGAATTACATTGTTAAGTATTAGTGTTATTGCTAAACAAGAAGTGTATTTAGCTCCGTATCGAAAAACACCAAGGTGTGATCTCCATGTGAATGAGTGTTCAAAACCATAAAATATATATCTTTTTAAAAAGCAAAGCTCGTATAATTAAAAAAAATGAATTTTGAAAGCTTAAATTTAAATCATGTGTTTGACAATGACGAATTGCAATAGGTGAGTGTGTATGCTCCTTCGCCATTATGTAGGCTATTGGCGCCACCGCCTGAAGGAGCAGACGCCAGCGGACGTCCCCTGTGGTACGCGCTGTTGACAGAGGAACTAGACGTCCAATCTGACAGAGGAACTAGACGTCTGCTGTCAAAAAAGAAACAAACTGCAGTTTGTCATTATTCAACAGGAAATAATGGTTTTGTTAATGGGGTATATTTAAGTTTAGGTATGTATGACTGTGTACAACGCAGCGGGCATGCATTTTAGCCAAATAAAAGTGTTTTCAAAAACACAAGATCAGACTCTCGTTTTAAATTTTCTTCAAAATGCTTTTCTGTTTTTGAAATATTTGCAGACGGTACTTTTTGTTGTCACCGTCCGCTTTATTGAAATGACATCTGCCTTCAGCTTGGTTATAGTCTATTCCAGACCGGTGAGTCCATAATAAGGACGAAACGGCATTCTCTGGATAACATAATTAAGCTGTCGATGTCCTTTATATTATTCCAATAGCCTGTTTTCTGTCGCCACGCGAGGACTTACTTCGTTATCAAATTCTTTGGCGCAGTATAGCCTAGGAAGGCTAGGTGCCAGAAAACCCTAAGCAAATTCTTTGTTTCACCCCTCATTTTAAAGCTTTTCGTGACGGCTATTGGCAAAAAGTAGACTCTCCGTCTTTTTTTTTTTTTTTTTTTTGGCAAAAAAAAGAAAGACCGGATTTTTATTGCACACAACTTCAATGATTAAAATAAGAAAATTAGACGCAGAAGGCGAATTTGTAAAGAGCGATGCTCTAGAAATGCGAAATTTGCAGTTTCAACCTTGTTATGTGTTTTGTCGCTTTTAATTGACCTTTTTTTCAACGGTAAATTTTGATCCAAATTTTCAATAATAAATAATCTAAACTCATTGTAAGATTTTGAACTACACTTGGATTAAAAACGGAAAAGAAAATGTTTATTTTAGCTGATAATTTAGCATTAATAACAATCTGAAAAGTGCTTTTTTGCCTGTTATTTACTTAATACTTTATAAAACTATATATGTATAAAAGTATTTTTATTTTCTTCTTAATTGGCGAAAAATAACAACTCACTTTGTTTCTGTTTTTCGAAAAACTACAGTTGAAAAAAACCCAATTTTTGACTTACTGCTGTGAAGCTCGAATACTTCGCGGAGGTTAGCTAGTATTGCATTACTTTAAGGATACAAATTTCCCAGAATTTTGGAATATTTTTAAGTTGAGTCAGCTGGGGTAAGCAAACACGGGGTAAATGAAAACAAACTCTATTGCCACACTTAGTTTTTTTTTTTTTTTTTTTTTTTTTTTTTTTTTTTTTTTTTAACTAAGCTGTTGGTAAATGAAAACTAAGTAACACATAAAATAGATTCTAAAAGTTCCACGTGTTTCCAAACAATTTTGTAATAGTCATCACTGTTTGAAGATGACACAGAATTTTTTTTTTCTTTTTTAATTTTATTGATCTTGTATTTTCTTCTCCAGCAAATCTGCAAATGGAAGTAACAGGTTTCAGATAATTTTACTTGATTGGCAGAAGGTTAATATTTATTTATGAATTTCACCTTCCCAGATATTTTCATGTGCAATTTATGTGTTTCCATTAACCCCAGAAATCCTCTAGTCGGGTGTAAATGGAAACGATAAAATAATTACATTCTTCCTATTTTTGGAAGATTAAATTTAGATGTCAGTGACTCTTTTATGCGCATTGTACATAACTTTAGCCTACATCTCTTTTTGTATTTGAATGTTTTTTTTTTTTTTTTAATTTTAGACTATATTTGAATGATACAACTAGAAGCATGCGATTTACAGATCATAGATTGAGTATTGCCAATGTACACCTTCTTAAGTCTCTAAACTGATTGTGTATAATACGATTATCTACCTACAAAGATTTTAAAAGGATATAAGTGTGGTGTTTCCATTTACGCCATAGTCTCTGAAGAAAAAGACAACATGATTTATTAGCCAGCAAACAGTCATAAAGTTGAATTTTTCACACCCAGTTACTCAAATAGAGTCAGGGTTACCGACTTGTAAAAAATATTGGGGGGGGGGGGGGGCTAAAGGTCTCTGTGGATATAGGGGTATGGAATCCTTCTCAGATGAGGGGGCAGAGGAACTCCCCCTGAATTTATTTTAATTTATGTGCAATACATTAATACAATAGGCGCAACTGGAAAATAGTTTTAGGGCAAACTTCATAAAATGTATTCTTTTATCTGGTGGAGGAGGAGGAGGGGAGGTAGGGATTTTACTCGGAAAATTTCTGAAACTGCAATTTTAAAAACGCAGTTTTAGATGATCTTTGGATCTTTGGGAGTTGTGTTAGGAAGAAGAAAGGCACAGGGGGTTCAGAGAAAATATTTAGAAAAGTAATTATAGGTCATATTTCTTGACATAAGGTTAAGGAATGAAACGCAGAGACCATCTTTGATGATTCTTTTGGAAAAGAAATCTAAATCAATTCATCATCTCCGTCCGATTTTTAGAAATTAAAGTTCCAGAAACGCAATTGCAGAAAACGTTTAAAATGTAACTGGAATAGGGGGACTGAAGCTCTTAACTGCAAAATCTTCCAAAATTGAAATCCTAAAAATATAGCAGTATTTTATGATATTAGGAGGAGGTGCTAAGAAGCATTCTCGCTTAAATTTTTCATACGTACAGTTTTAAAACCCAATTTTTGATGATGTTTGCGTCAGCAACGATAGAAAAAAAAGTAATAAAAAGCCTGGAGTTGAAGTCAGCATGTCTTAGCAACTCCGACTCTGGCTCTTTTACTTATAAATGAGTGCGGCTCCAACTCCGTAGTCCTTCTCAAAACTATCCCAAATAAAAATTTAAGTTAATTGTTCAAAAAAAAAGGACAACCATTAATCTTACTATTGTTGAAAACTTCATTTCATACAAAGTTGATTGTATGTATTTCTAGAGTTTAAATACTCGTTTTTTCTGATAACATAGGACGAATAACACATCAAAAGAGGAACGTTTAAAATCATAGTGCAAAACAGTGCGCACAGGAAAAACTCAAAATCTTGATTTCACTGGGGAAAAAAACTTTTTTGTTTATTGGTTTCTTATTACAAAGACGTTTATCAAAAGTTAAATGGTCTAAAAGGCAATAATTAAAAACAATTGTTTTTACTTCAGCTTTAACAAAAATTGGTAAGCAAAAGGATTTAGCCCAAAACAAACAAATACATAAATAAAGTTCGGAAATTCAAAGGAAATACTCATTTAGTAATCTTACCAACAGAGTAAACTGCTTCTAAAACAGCGCTCAAAATTAATAGAAATTCAACAAGGAACTTCATCCTTTTGATTCGAGGTGAGAACTTGATATGCGTGAGGTCCAGAGATAGTGTATTTATATAAATCTAGCGTTTAATTGCATTCGTTGACTTAACTGAAAGCATTCTCCGCCGGCTGATGCACAGCACAAAATTTGTAAATATTGCAATTAATTCTCAAATGCCATCACGATATACTGAAATTTTATGGGAATTAGTTCACGATATCTTGCAGTATCCAGAAAGTCAATTGGATGGAAAGGAATTACATTTAGCACGTAAACCTAGTTAGCACGGTAGTGTTGGACACGTTTTGAAACAATTGGCGGTATTTTGATAGACGACATTCTACAATAAATTAATACATTTTATATTCATCAATACGTTATTATATGTTGGTAATTCACTAAGCTACTGAGTATCGATTCGAAATATGCTAATAATGGAACGCACAATAGGATTTACTTTGCTCAATGCAGCATCATTTAATGGCAATGAATTTAACAGATGAGACTTGATGTGGATAGACATTTTTATGCTGATAGTAATATAATCAGCATGATTTACATTGCCATTCACGTATGAGGTTTTTCATTTTTGGTCAACTTCTTATTTATTCACCACCTATAGTAGTCCCTAATATAATTTTTTTTTATAAAAATACGTTTGCTGTCGTTATTGTCTTGTGTCAGCTAGGCTGGCAATTTGGAGTTCGCTGCTTCACTTTCATAACTGTACCGTAATTTGGTGATAAGCCCGACAGTTAAATGTTACATTTTAATGGAAAATTGCTCGAAACAAAATATCGTATCATTAAAAAAACATATCTCTGCTCAACTTCGAACTTACGAAATTTCCATTATAAGCTCAAAGTTCTATCTAACTGCGCCATTGTGGATTAGTTTATAAATGTGTAATAAAAAGCATGAATAAGAGTTCTTTTGACAAAAAAATAGATTTTTAGACCGTGGGTCTACTTTTTGTCAGTAGCCGGCATTATAACCTGTAAAATGAGTGGTAGATCATGTAATTTGATAAAGAAATAAAGAAGTTCTGCCTTGGTAACCGAAAACAGGCTATAGAAATAATAAATAAGAAGATGCAAAATCAAATCCATGTTAAACATTTCCACAGGCATCTTAAGCTAATATTTATTTTGTGTGGTAGTCAAAAATGTCAGCCGAAATAATGAAAGTTGTAAAATAGATACAGTGTTGTTCTTACATGTAATCTGCTGTAGGAATATTATTTGATCAAATAGTCGAAAGGGATGAAATATCAAAGGAAATATTTCTTACTAGTTAAATATGTAATTAAAGTGACAAAATATTTTTCTAATTTCAAAATATGAACAGCAATACATGTCCCCGGCGTTCCATTCTATGAAATGCCGGCGGCTCATTTTAGATGGTCTATGGACTGGAGGATTTTATTCACTGAATGTAACGTAGATTAGAATTGCAAAATCAAAATAAATATTTATAAGAATTACAAAATACACATAAATAAATATGTATTTAGTGCATAAAAACCTTAAATATAGAGTGAGTAAATAAATAAATATATTTTTTTTAAGCTTTAGTTTGTGACTTTTAAATTTTTCCCTACTTCTTTACTCAGAATTACAATAAAGTTTCTGCTTTAAGTGACTTTTTAATATTAAATGGGACATTTTTTTAATATTTTTATTCGCTTGATGCTTCTCTCACTTTTGCGTTGACACCATTTAAAGAATATGAAATTAAGAGATATCGTTAAGATTCAGCGGAATAGTAATACACAAAATAAAATTGACCATGTTTTGAAAAATATATAAGTAAACAAGAAGTTCTGTCAAGAACTAAACGAGCCTACTTTCCTGTATACCGATATCGGCATTCTAGCATCTGATCAATATTCTCTTAATTATCTGCAAATTATGTCAAATATACTTTTTTAGCACTTAAAGCGGATTTATTAAAACAAAGTACACTGTTAAAAAAATGTCCTGAAAATAATGAAAAAATATACGGCAGCTGAGTTGCCGGAGTGTTTCCGTTTCGTTAATTATATTTCCGTGATTTTGAGAAATGTCAATTCATCATTTTTCCGTTCCTCATTTTTTCGTTTCTTAATTCTCCGTTCTTCATTTTCTCGCTTCCCCGCTTATACGTTATAGGTTTATACCTAGACGCTTACACTTATATATACATACATACACACACAAATATATATATATACATATATATATATATATATATATATATATATATATATATATATATATATATATATATATATATAAATATATACAGTTCAAACTCTCAAATATCTTGCCTTTAAAAAAATACTTTAGCAATACAAGAATTGTTTTTTTTTTCATTAAAAATTTTAGTTCATTAAAATAACATGATTTTTTTTTTTGTAAAGATTACATCAATTCTCGCATAAAATACTCAAATATTTTGAAGGTGGAATGATCAATGCATAGTATTTCTGAGCGCACAACTTCAAAACATTAAGAAGTATTAACAAGGTGCATTTTTTTAAATATTTTCTCTTAAGTTTGAATACAAATTAAGTTCTTCCGAAAGTTTTTTTTTTCTTTTTTTCTGAATTTGAAACATTCGTGGTTCTTTTTAAAAAAATCCTGTATGTAATTTTCACTGATTTCCTCTATTTTCATACATTTACGTTATGGTATTCATAGTGATCAACACTTTAAGAAATGGACTCTGAAAATTGACGATATTTTTTGTTTTTAATGAAATCGCTTCCAAAGAATAATCTTTAAACTGGTTAAAAAAAACTAAAAAATACGCTTTTAGATGCACTTATAATACATCAACATGTAATATACTTCAGCTTTTAGTGTTAACAGTATTAAACATATTACTTTTAATGTTTGCAAAGAACGTGAATTGATCTTTCATTTAGAGTTACATACATGCATACAAACAAACCGACATGTGAAACTAATAAAAGCGTATTAAAAAAGCTTAGTTTTGAGACTGAGTTTTTTAATCGTTGTGGAAAATTACAAAAATCATTTTACTAACCCTCAGCACTCATAGTTGGTTTATATATGTAACTCTTAAATGTCTATCAGTTCACATCATGAAATAACAAACTATTAAGTCTAGACTCAAATTAAATTAAAAATAATAATAACAAAAATAAAAACATGATAAAAATTGATGGGGCAAGAGCCTTACCTCTTCCTGGACGAAAATCTTCTCTCTAATAGACGACTTACAAAAAAGACAACAAAAGGAGGTATGGATTTTAAAATATACTCACACACCCCTTTGTTGCCCATTTTGCGTGAATGCATTGCGATGAATTATGGACTGATAAACTAAATCTTCTTTAAAATGTCGGACAAGGGAAACTCGGCGGATGCGTCTTGTATCCAACGCGGCATATAGAATCCTTCCAGGAATAGAATGACTTCCAGGAGCGTGAAAAGATTTTTTCACAAGTCTTCTAACGGCACAAAATAATTGGGGGAACGCTATAAATCCAGCTTAAGTTTTCCAATCCTTGCAATCTCAAATTTTGAAGCAAAATGGCTTCACAACACTATCGGTTTCTCACTACATTCGAACGATATATGTTTTGGCAAGCGTCCAAGTTTCCAAGTTCCTGACGCGGGGAAAAAATGATCGGTAATTCACGGAATATGTCTGTTCCTTTAAGGAAAAGATACGTTTTGAAGCGAAAACAGAAATTTTCTGTTAAAATCAGAAAAAAAACTTCCTGAAAATTCAGGTTTTTTTTAACAGTGTACACCTCTATCATCTGAGGAAATAGACGTACGCGCTTTATTGACCATGTCGATGAAGCAAAATATATTTTTCAATGAGAACAATACACTGCTAAAAATTTTGCCGTTAAAATAAGCGCAAGATGCATCAGGGGCCAAACTCGAGTTCCTACCGTTAGCAGAACAGTTTGCTAACCGCCATATCAAATGGAACAAATCGGGCAAGCGGAATTAGGTGTAAAGTAATTTTCTGTAATGGCTTTTTTTTTTTTTTTTTTTGAGGGAGGGGGCACAATTAACTGTATTTTTTTTTTTTGCACTGCACACACACAGGCACTCCATATTACAGTAATATTTACCCTAAAAGTGTTTTCTGGATTTTTAACAGCGTACTTGAAAGGAGCTTTAATTCAAGTAAAAATAAAGATTTTTAAGAAGTGAAAAGTATAATGCATTACAGTTTAAAATGCAATCGATGTTTCAGATGCTTTTGAATGACATTTAAATTGCAGAAATATGACGCATCATTTATTTTGCGACAAAACTTGGCAAGTGTGAAAAAACTTGCATTTTTACAATACGGAAAAAAATGTAACCATTAAAAAGTTCATTAAAAACTGTTTCAGGAAGAATATAAGTACTTTTTAAAACCTGGGTAACAATTACTAAAATGTTTGTAACGTTTTCAGTAGCTACCGCAGCATTACTTTCATTTAGCAACGAAAATTAGGAGCTAAGAGATTTTGTTTCACCTAAAATTGCGTAACTTACTTTGTGTTGTCTTTATCGTTTCGTTTTCGTTTATTATCACTGTCCGTCTAATGTGCTGAGCAGTTCAAACCAGCCGCGCAGTTGCGAAAACTCTAGCAAATGAATTTAAAGTGAAAATAAGCGTGAAAAGTTGGAATAATTACATACCTCCCCTTAATAAATATTATGTAGATTACCACTGAGGGATACCTCCTTTGCTACTATCATTACTATGGAGCAGAATCTTCAAATTTAGTAAATGAACATTTCGCAAACAGCTAGAGTAGTGAATCGGTCAGAGCAATGAATCCTCACCATAATGCTAAACATGGTCGTAAACAGTCTTGTTTGAGGGGTGAGGAGAGTAAACACATTTCTCGGGAAATCTATATAATCAATCATACTTTATCTCGATTGCATATTCTATTGATTTTTCTTACAATCGATAATTTAACCCATTTATGCCCAAGTTTTTTTTAACACTTTTTTTTTAATTTTTATCTGCTTAAAACTCTTACTTGGAATGGTTTACATACATTTTAGGCTTAAAATAGTTCGCCGTTGCCATATTTATTAAGTTTTTTAACGTCCTGTTTATGGGATATTTTGAAGATATGTGAGCAAAATACGACTTTACTTGACTTTACTTTTGCAAAGTAATATTATAGAACGCATCTGTGATCTATTTTAAGCAAATCATTTCAAAATAGTTTGATTTTATGAAAAGAAATGGTCGCAAAAAAAACTTACTTTCTGTGGCTACCCATGCTGGATCGTTGCTTGACTGATTTGTCTGAAAATAGCTGTCAATAAATAAATTCTGATGTCCAAATAGTGGCTCTAACCGGTTTTCTCAAGAAGAAGGACTATTTAACTTGTGAAAAATAGCTTTAGTAAAATGATATACCCATTACAAGATTTTGTATGAAGTAACTAACAAGCGTCCCGTTTTTAGGACACTGAGCATAACCCAGGTAGCACAAATAACCTTTAAACGTTTTATAAACGTTTTTAAGCGGTTGTAACAACTTTAATAACCATTTTACAACCTTTAAAAAACGAAGTGTGCTACTTGGGAACGGGTTAAATAATAAAGAGATGCTTTAAAGAAATCAGCATAAACAAATGTAAAACACAAAAAACTATCGATTAAATAAAGAAAAAAAAATATTGTGTGCACTACATAACTTCATTCCGGCCAACTTGTTCAGTGTTCAGAGAAGTGTAAGTCGGATAAGGAGGTCCCAGGCTTGAACCCCAGCTCGTATATAGCTGTACTTTTTCTTTCCTGTCCTTGTCCGTTCTTTATGTGAAGTGTTGTTGTGATGTGAATGGTTGTCTACCCTATAAACTGGTCAATATAGCATATGTCTCCTGTAGCAGTCGGACTTCCCACCAAATTACGGTACAGTTGGAAAAAGTGAAGTAGCAAACCCCGAATTGCCAGCCTGGCTAGCGCAAGCCAACAACAACATAAGAGCCAATATTTAGAAAAGTGCCAATTTGAAGTTGGAGTTTTCAGAAAAAAAAAATTTTTTGCAGAAAAAAACTAATATTGGATTTTAAGTCTAAATTGGGTCTAAATGCAAGAAAATAAAAGGGGGGAGGTCAAGGAAGTTATTTACCCCCTCCTTAGATTACTCACTTTTAAGCCGTTACAGATCTGATGAATGTTACAGATCTGATGTTAATATGAGCTACATATTTGAGTTTATGCTTTCAGTCTTCGTTAACATCTCTAAATATGATAATGACTATACATAGAATTAAGATAATTATATTAAAATATATATATTAGGCTAAAAAATCAAATTTCATTATGAAAAAGCATTTCTTGGAAATAAAAATGAGCGATAAGGTTTTTAGATAAAATAAATTATGAGATTACCAAATCCAAGATAATAAAACATTTGTTTTGTTTTAAAACAACACACAACTTCAACTTTTTCAACACACAACTCTGCTGCTTGCTCTTCTTCAATTAGTTGCATGAAATTTAATTTCTTGATCAGAAATTCAAATTTAGCATGCTAGTTATTATCTAGTTATTTAGCGAAGTTATGAAAGCACCAAATTGAAGCACCAAAAAAATAAATAAATAAATAAATTAAAATAATAATAATTAATTAACTTAATTTCTGCAGTGTCAATTTTTCTTATTTTACTAACTTCTATTGTTAGGTCATACAAACCACAAGTGAAGCAATTGTACTAAAACTCATTGCTTTTCATTTTTTAAGAACAAAAATATTCAATATATATGGCTAAAGTATGATTTTTGCTTTTTATAATTCTGAAACGTGTGAGTTAGTTCTGTAACATATTTGCTGTTTTTAAATGTTACCGCTCTGACTGTTACCGATCTGACAAACTGACAAAGTTTTTTTTTTTATTTCCGAGTCGATCGCACTAAACCAAAATCAAACACTTGGTTTTTTCACTTGTAACAAAGGACTATACTTATACATAAAATAATTTTTAAAATAATAAAAACTGCGCATTTTAGAGCGTGTTACCGATCTGATGACTCAAATGACACACATTTTATAAAATCACTTTAAAAAATCTTAACTACAATTTTAGATGCAGAAATGCAAATTTTTAATTACGATTCGATAAAACTTTTCACCAGGTACTCAGCATCACGTGGTATAGGTGCAGGAAATGATTTTGGGAGCCTAAACATAGATCGGAAGTTATTGTTACCACTCTGACGGCGGAACTTGGGACACGCTTATTTCGCATCAGCTAGAAAATCAGAAATCGATTAATACAAAAATGAAGTAAAATATTAACAAAGGGGTATAAATAGAATCGTTTTTTGTGCAAGTGCGTTTTTTTGGGAAGTTAGAAAGTGCGCATGACCTGTTTGCATGCTAAGCTTTGCTGCTTGGGACACGTTACCGATCTGATTTTTTATGTATAAACACAATATTTTCTGATGAAAAAAAATTTTTTTTTTCTGATGTTATTAGATGAAATGAAAGAGAAACTTATCTTCTTTCTGGGGAAAATTATTTTTTTAACTAGTTATTGAAATACTGGTGAAAATTCACTTGGGACTCAAATTGGCACTTTTCTAAATATTAGCTCATAACTTCATCCCTGTTAAATATTCGATGTCTCATTAAAACCTCAAAGGGATAGATGAGTGTACTAATGTAAGCGTTTTTGAAGCAATGCTTTTTGAATTCATGTTTTAACACTTATAAATTATATTAAACATAGAGTTTTGCGATTTCAAATTAAATGCATTTTGATGTTTTGGTTAACGTTAGGTTTTCAAAATCTTCAGGAAAACGCTGCATTGTTTTGAGAGAAATGATGGTCGCAGTAACTGCTACAAAAATAAATACTGCTGATAAAACAATGAGTGGGCAATTCTACAATAATGATAACTTCATTTTTCAAATGAATTTGGGGAAAAAACAAATAATAAGAATTTAAAATGGTAAAGATAATTTTTTATCAAAGAAATCATGATGAAAAGCATTTTTGGAATTGTTTTGTAAATTTTTGGAGGGGTTTCTTAAAGACAGTCCTGATACTGAGGTATTTCAAAATTTATTAAATTCGAGTTATCAACTTCAGAAATTTCAGTGTCAGTAAGTTTCAGTGAGAAAACTTGAAAAATAAGAGCATTATAAACTATACTAATGTACTTGGAGAGCTGTTAAAATACCGTTAACAGAGCTGGGATTTTAAAAATACATTTTAGATCAGCCCCGCATATCTGTTAACATTTTGGAGGAGAAAAATTGTTGTGAAGGCAGGCCAATAGGATCAAGCTTAAACCTCCCACCCATTACCACATTTTGTTTCTGAAATATAAAGTTATTAAAGGGGGGGGGGGAGCTCTACTGCCAGATCTCTCATATTTTCGAAGTGAAACATAAAATTCAAACTGGCACCCCATTCATCTTCCTTCAAGTTTCTACATCAAGCTTCAGTTTTCAAAAAAAGACAGAAAGAGGGGGGAATTTGTGTAACGAAAGATACGAGTTTAGTGCTTAGAAATTCATTTTGAGCTATTTAACCGATTTATGCCCAGTAGCCTAAAAACGGGACGCTTGTTAGTTACTGCATACAAAAACCTTTAATGGATATATCACTTTACTAAAGCTGATTTTCACAAGTTAAATAGTCCTTCTTCTTGAGAAAAGCAGTTACAGCCACTATTTGGACATCAGAGTTTATGCATCGACAGTTATTTTCAGGCAAATCGGTCAAGCAACGATCCAGCATGAGTAGCCACAGAAAGTAAGTTTTTTTTGCGAGCTTTTTTTTCATAAAATTTAACTATTTTAAAATGATTTGCTTAAAATTGATCACAAATGGCTTCTGTAATGCTACTTTGCACAAGTAAAGACAAGTAAGGTCGTATTTTGCTCACATATCTGCAAAATATCCCATAAAGAGGACGTTGAATAACTTAATAAATATGGCAACGGCGAACTATTTCAAGGCTAAAATGTATTTAGACCATTCCAAGTAAGAGTTTTAAGCAGATAAAAATTGAAAAAAAAAAAAAAATGGAACAAAAACTTAGGCATAAATGGGTTAATTGCTTGGAGGGAAAGAGAAACACTTATATTTACAATTCTTAAATAAAAAAAAAATTAAAAAAATGTTTTTTATTATCTCAGAGGTAGGACGGAAAGTAGGATATCGATGGAAGTATTGGTACATTCATAGAAGGGGTTTTAGAGGGTTAAAACCTCTCACAATTGTCTTATTACGATCCCTCATTTTCAGGGCTGAAAAAATATTTTATAGAAAAACCTTAAAAGGATAGTCAAGCCTTTTTTTTTCCAGTGGCTCAAGTTCTTTGCTAGAATTTAAACAGATTTTCAAATAATGTTTGAATATCGTAGTCATTGCTAAAAAGAAAGCGTTCTCAGCTTTCCATATTGACATGACGGACTTGGATTTTGAGTCTCTGCAGATATCCATTAGTTTGAGATTCTGCCATAAATTGTGTTTGTGCGTTTTTTACTATCTAGCTAGTTTTAATAATGAAAAATATCTCCAATGTTTTGAGTGTTTTCGTCGTTTTAGTTCTTACAATACCATTTTTACTTGTGGTTTTACATTTAAAGAAGGGAAAAATCACCTGTATATTTATAGATAATTTAGAACTGCAAATAAAGAATTATAATGCAATAACTATTTTTGGCAGCGAAAAATTAATTTTAAAAATAAGAATTGGTTTCCAAACCATTAAATACTTTTGATATACTAACGGAATTTGTTGAAAGTATTTATAGAGTTCATATGTATTTGGGTCATAAAAGAATAAAACTGGGTCACAGAATATGTTGTTTTTCACTACAGGCATACGTTATTCACTAAAAATTTAATGCACATTATTAAAATGATGTTTGTAAACACATTTACTTTATTTTATTCATTCTAATAATTCGAGTAAAAATTGAACGTTATCTGACATTTATCTGGCTATAATTTAAATTTGAGGGGGGTTAGAACTATCTTTTAAACATAAAATCGGATCGCGAATTCATCAAATTCGTGTGCTAAAACTTTGAAATAATACAACATTACGGACTTATAACATTACGGCGCAATTGTCAGTGATCGATGCAATTTGGGAGCACTTTTTTCGGACATTGCCTAATTTCGGAGTTGGATTACGACACATACACTACAAGCGAGTGTTTTTCATTTTCTGGTTCTTCTGGAAAAATTAATTCTTTGGACTTTGGTCGTTTTCCATTTCTTACACTCAACAGTTTTAATACATGTATTCTAATGCGAAGAAAAGACTCTCTGAAACCTGAAACCATTAAAATTTTACATCACACAATTTTGAGCTTTATTTTCCTTTATGACGTTTTTTTATTACAACAAACTTTGAATATAAAAAGCCGAAATAATGTCATCATAAATCTTTCTCGAAAAGAAAAGAACCTTAAATTATTGACTTTTGCTTCAAGGCATTCTTAAATATGCAAATCGGAGCCGCGAACTCCGCATAAGTCTCAGAAACACGCCTTATTTTCTTGCAACACATTTAACAAGATGTAAACAGTATACGATATTTTTTCAGTATCGCTTGCTTTCCAGAAAAGAAATAGACTAAAGCCTCCTTCAGTTATTTAATTAGCATATATTTGCATGCATTACGAGAACCCAGGGCGATTAGGGTTTCAACTAATGTAGTTAAAAATAAATTTTTGGAACCGTGAAATAGTTTCATGCAAAGTATCTGAATGGGAAAAAATCGCATTTGCGTATTTACTGAAAGAGAAATGGGAGGCAGGTTGAAAGAAATGTAAAACAGACTTGCCATTCAAATTATGAAAATGAAGTCACTTTGGATGGTATATTTTTCGCCCTTGTGAATTTGATGATTTATTTCAAATATGTTTATGAACAGGAAATGACCGTGAAAGATTTCGTTATACATATTTTTGTAAGTGAAACTGCGAAAAGAAGGATTATTTAATTTGGAAAGTATTATTTTATACTTTTACGGTGAGGTTTTCAGTATTTATTGACAGTAAATCTGAACGTTCATGTCTATTATTAGATGATAACGGTACATTAAAAAGAGAAACTAGGTTTCGATTATTACTAGAAAAACAAAATGTCGGAAAAAATTAAACGGAAAAAAAGTTTTCTCTGAAAAAATTCATTTTTTACAAATTAAAATCATGTTTAACGTTTACATTTACTTACACAACTGAAAATATTCTAAATACTCAAAAATGTATGCCCTCTAAGTATTTTTTTTCTTCTTAGAAATATCTTTTCATCCATAAGCTCGAATTATTTTCACTAAAATAGCATTTCTAGTAACATTGAAATACGTGTGTGCAATTATTGTGCTCATTTACGCACTATTAAGTTATGTATTCTTTTATTTTGTAATCTTAAATTGGTAAAACGTTTTTCACGATAGTTAAAAATTAAATTTTATGTTTAAACTTTGTAAATTTATACATCTTACATCAGTGTATTTAGTGATTAGTATCCCTATGCATTTTTAAAATCTATCGCTTTGCCCTTTGGGCAAAAAAAGTTGCCACTATTTCAAAAAAAATGACTACTAATGAAATCGATACAACTGGCCACTCGTAACTGAAGAGGTTTCCGATTTTTCTCATTGATACAATATTTATGCAACTCAAATATTTTCCTAGAAATGTGTGCATAAAATTCTTAAGTAGCAGTATTATTTATATGGGATTTTTTTTTACAATAAAAACAAATCGGTTAAACATTTATTACTGTTTATAAAGTAAATACACTGAAGTGACAAAAGTCATGGGATACCTCTTAATATCGTGTCGGCCCTCCTTTTGCCCGGCGAAGTGCAACAACTCGACGTGGCATGGACTCAACAAGTCGTTGGAAGTCTTCTGCAGGAATATTGAGCCATGCTGTCTCGATAGACGTCCATAATTGTGAAAGCGTTGATGGGGCAGGATTTTGGGCACGAACAGACCTCTCGATGGTGTCCCATAAATGCTCAATGGGATTCATGTCGGGCGATCTAGGTGGCCAAATCATTCGTTGGAATTGTCCAGAATTTTCTTCAAACCAATTGCGAACAGTTGTGGCCCGTAGACATGGCGCATTGTCATCCATAAAAATCCCATCGTTGTTTGGGTACATGAAGTCCATGAATGGCTGCAAGTGATCTCCAAGTAGCTGCACATAAGCATTTCCAGTCAATGTTCGGTCCAGTCGCACTAGAGGACCAAGTCCATGCCATGAAAAAACAGCCCACACCATTACGGAGCCACCACCAGCTTGAACAGTGCCTTGCTGACAGTTTGGGTCCATGGCTTCGTGGGGTCTGCGCCACACTCGAACCCTACCATCGGCTCTTACCAGCTGAAATCGTGACTCATCGGACCAGGCCACGGTTTTCCATTCATCTAGGGACCAACCGATATGCTCACGTGCCCACGAGAGTCGCTGCAAGCGATGTCGTTCTGTCAGTAAAGGCACTCGAGTCGGTCTTCTGCTGGAATAGCCCAAGAAATCCAAATTTCACCGCACAGTTCTAGCAGACACGTCCATTGTACGTCCCACATTGATTTCTACGGTGATTTGACTCAGTGTTGCTTGTCTGTTAGAATTTACGACTCTTTGCAGACGTCGCCGGTCTCGATCTTTAAGTGCAGGCGGTCGACCACTGCGCTGTCCATGGTGGGATGTTATGCCTGAAATTTCATACTCTCGGCACACTCTTGACACAGTGGCTCTGGGAATGTTGAATTCTCTAACGATTTCCGAAATGGCATGACCCATGCGTCTAGCTCCAACTAACATTCCGCGTTCAAAGTCTGTTAATTCACGTCGTGCGGTCATCATCACGTTAAAACCTCTTCACATGAATAACTTGAACAGAAATGAAAGCTCTGTAAAAGCACTGCGCATTTATACCTGTTCTATGCGATGCTACTGCCATCTGAAAATTTGCATATTGCTATCCCATGACTTTTGTCACTTCAGTGTATACCATAATTGTTTAGTGTAAAACCGAAAAATATTAAACGTTCGCTACTGAGATATTCTTAATTAAATGCATAATTTCTTTTTGAAAGCTTTCTTGAGTAAGAAAAAGGTGTTTAGAATAGGGAGAAAAATATTTCTGAAAGAAAAAGAAAATTATTTTGCATTAATGAGAGTCAGTTTTTACTTTCCTTCTTCGTATAATGTTCTTTAAAAATATTGCTATATAAAAACTTCGTTCTACTTAAACACAGCTGTTGTTCACATTTTGTATTTTATTTATTCAAAGTGCTGTTTAAAGATCTAAAACAAATAAAGTTTTCTTTATATAATTAACAAAATCACTTAAGTAATGTAAAAAAGCCAAATAAAAACCAATATCTTTTTTCTAAATTTATTTTAGTAAAAAAAATAATATGGATTAATTAATTTTTTACTCAACAGATTCACAGCTTTAAAAATAAAGTTTGCTGATATAATTTATTAATAAAAACTCTTAGTTTAACTAATGAGGAATGCACGCGGAATAAGCATACATATAAGAATGTGTGTGAGGAATAACGGTCCAAATCGGAATCCTCCAGTCTGGGGTTTTTGCTTATATTCATACTAGATGGAAAAAATTGTTATTTTCTGAACTACTTGATCTTAAGTAAAGTAGTGTAAGTGCTTTAGAAAAATAAATCATACATATCTTTTCTGTTTCTTTAAAATTTAGGAAAATTCATCTCAATACATTAACAAAGCATGATGCAATATTTTAAACTCTATTCTTCTGGTTCAGATATTTTCTCGTCATGTAGAGTGGTTATTAATAGAATTTACAAACACAAATAATTCATGATTTACATTTTAAAATCTTCATTATCCTATTCAAAACGACATGAATCATTTTTTTAGCCTTACCTCATAAAAAGCTACTAAAAGTTAATCCCTTTTAAATGTTTTATTTCCAAAAATTCGAAAATTGTCATCGTACGATGTGTTTTCTTCATTTTAAAGTAATGTGAATTCTGAAAATATTGAGTCGATTTTTTCCATATCTTAATGTTAAAACATTTAAAATAAATATAAATTCGATTTTTAAATGGAACTTTCCAAGAAGAAAAATTGAACTTGGTTAAATCTTAGTCGAATTCATCACAATGTGTAGAATATTAGAATAACATTTAAAACCAACAACAAAGAAAGAAAGAAACAAATAAATAAGTAACTTCACAAATACCTTTGTATTCATAAGTATAGATTCCCACATGATAATTTTCTAAATTAAGATGCAGTTAATTCCGATAGTGACATCGTAGTCAAAATGATACTGAAATACATACATACATACATATGCATATATATATGTATAAACACAGAGAGAGAGGGGGGGGGGATAAATATATTCAAAGTTTTAGAATTTCCATTACCAGTATCTTGGAAAATACTATTTTTTCTAACATTTCATTCAAACGACTATAACATTTTCAATTAAAATTAATTACATTTTCAATTAAAATTGTAAAATTTCACAAAATTGAGAAATCATCATTCTGGTCTCAAAGTCATAAGGCGTGATACTATATTCACAGATTTTCGAAGGATGGAAGACTTAACAGTTTAAATCTGAAGGAGTTTCTAAAGAGAAATCAATCATAAACTACGCCTCGTGGCGTAAGAATAATGCCACGATGAATCAAATCCATAAATATTGGGAACTGAATATTCAAACTTATCTCAAAGATTAATTGTAAACTATGCGTTACCGATGACTTAGTTTGAAACATTTATCACACTAGGTACGTAGTTTAGAAGTGCTAAAAACATTTTAAGTGGATACGAACTTAATATTGAATTATTGTAATAATTTTAATAAATCTTTTGTAAAAGCTTGATAACGCAATAGTGATGAGTTTAAAACATATTCATAATAAAAATCTGCTACACGTTCTTTGTTAGCCATAAAAGGTGTGTAGTAACACTGACATTATTAAACCATTAAAGCTCAAAAAATAAAAACTGGCTACTTTTATTTAGCAGTAAAAAATATTTCAATTTAATTTATTTTTGATGGTGCAGAATGGCCTTTAATTGTCATTCGTAATTTTAGAGTTTTAAAACACCACCTTGCGCTGATTTAAGAAATTAGCTAAAGAGGTGAAACATTTCTGTTATACGATTGCAAGGCGGATGTCTCAGGATTGAGCGGGGGAGCAACTAATGAACATCTAAGTAGTGCATTATTGGTTTTACCTCATTCAGCAGCCATTAAGCAGAGCCGGTAACACCTAATCTAGTTCATTTGAATTTATAATAGAATAAAGTACTTTTTGAAAAAAATATCTTTTTTTAGGAAAGAAAAATGAAGCAAACAAATGAGCTTAAAAAACGTAACCATGGCAAAAAAAAACAAGATGTTAATTTCAGTGCAGATATTCCATGCAGTTTTAACTTTTATTTTCATTCTCGAGATTAATCATTTAAAAAAAATGATTTTTTAAAGAGAACCTCAGACTCCCCCCCCCCCCCTCGTGTTTTCTGAAAACAATTTTCCACAACTCTCTAAAAGCTCGTAAAAATTTCAGATAAATTTTTTCTAATGCAGAAAATTCTAAGTGTTCAATTCACCCAACAGATTAATAAAGTGTGCATAAAATGTCCCCCCTACCCCATATTTTAAAATTTATGAGTAAAACGAGCTGGAAGTTCGAGTAGGAAAAGAAAAAAAATCGAACTTCCCAAAAAAAAAAAACAAGCTTTGTGATGAACTGTGTTGAACCCTTGCTACAAACTCATTTGGAGCCTAACATTTTATGAAAATCAGCTGAACGCTCTTGACTCTAGGTACGTCAGATACGCATGTAGACAGACAGACACACATCTGAACTTTCTGTTTATTTTTAGTGGAGAAATGCTTCGTTTAAAAAGAAATGTCTTATGCTATTCTATTTTACAATATTTTTTATTTAACGTATCAAATGTTTCATTAAAAAAAGACGAATTTTAAAAAGCAATCCATGGAGAATCACGAAGGAAAATATTACACCGTTAAATACATAAACTATTTTAATCTGCAACGAGAAATATCCTCCCCCCCCTTCTTTCCCCCGCCCAAATTAAGGCAAGTATCCATTTCAAAATTCTGAAGATTTTGATAAACATATCAACTATTTCCCAAATGATTACTTCTGCTTTTACTGTCTGTTCATTGTAAATTTCACTACGTTAATTTCTCAGGACAAATAACATCTATTTCAATTTTTGCAAAAACGAAATAATTGAATATCAAAGCCGATTTAGATTAAATAAAGAGATTTTCTAATTAAAATAATATTTTAAGCTAATTGCATCTAAAAGCTTGTTAAGAAATTCTAATTAAGAGTTATGAAACATGTCATAATAAATTGGTAAGAGTACACTTTCCATGAAATATAAATGTTTTACCAACAACATAAATCAAGTTGCTTGTGTCTTATCAGAAACAATGTAGAAATTTGGAAGTAAGCAGTATTTGGTTACTTTCCCCCAGAGAGAATAAATTCTTAACTGTGAATTCGAAATCACAATTCAAACGGAAATATGATTCTCTTAAGGCCTCAATAAATTGTATTTATTCTGTTTTCGTAATTTTTTTTTAAATGTTTCCTATATATCACCTAAGTACTTTTGTATCAGGGCAGTGGTGGCTTGATCAGTTCAGCAGACGTTTAACGGGAGGGTCCCGGGTTCAATCCCAGCCGGTCGAAGATCCAACGTGTTCAGCAATGGTAACTGACTCACGTTAAACAGGTTCGAGGTCAGAAAGTCCTTAGAGTTCCCATTTCAAATCATTACCTCTGCAGGTACTGAACCAGTGATTGTTCCGTTCCTAGTCTGGATCAAAAAGCACAGTGCTCTTCAGAGGTCCATCCAACCAGTAAAACAACAAGTAGTAGTAAGACCCTGGAATGAGGAAATGAGTATATTTGTGTCGACACACATCATTATCTTCCATACAACTTTTTTGATATAATAAAGTAGAAGGAAGGGAAAGTAGAAGTTAAAAAGAAAATTAAAAAATGTGTTAAACAGCAAAAAAATCACCATAATAACTGTACAAATTTCAACTAATTGCAGACACGTCTTTCAGGGCTTAAAGAAACTCCTTCTTTTAATGGGAAAAAGTATGAGGCTTTGGATGTAAAAAAAGTCATCCAAAAAAGTAGTTTAAGGGGAAAATGAACAGAAAATAAAATTAAATATATTTGAAAGAATTAAGGTTTTCGGTTTTAGACAGACCATTTTTAGGCATCTTTTGTTTTAGGGGAATCATCTCCGTATCATAGGCGAAAATATCTCTTAAATTTGAAGAAACATGTATTTATGAAAAATAATTATTCCTTTAAATGTTCAAGAGACCGCGATAAGGCATCACATTTCTTCGGGGATGACTTGCAAAGTCGAAAGAGTGCGTTAGAAATAATATTTCATTAAACATAATTAATAAACATGCACTACTTTCAAAACACGTTTTGCTTGGCAGATCTTAATTATGCCCCAGCTTCAATACAAATATCCAGCAGTAGTCTAAAAGTGTAATAAAACATGCCATAATAAATTTGCATGGGTGTACTTTAAGATTAAGGATTAACAACGACGTTAAGCAACTTGCGGAACATTACTCATCGTAAATGATGACTGGGGAGATTTTGGATTGTAGGTTAATTTATCCACAAAATCGATTTGCTTGATGCAGGACTTTCTAGTAAGTAAGCGAGTTAAATCTTAAACATGCATTTCAAAATGTCGGGATTAAAAATAGCATTTGATTTAACAGTTTAATAGTATTTTGAATTTGAAAGTGATTATTTCTGCGCAGATTGGATTTTTTTTCCTTTTGAAATAAATAGCTATATTTCAGTTTTAATTTATGGCAGATAACACTAGTTTCAAGAAGGAAATGATAGTGCTATGTATCTTTATACAGCGTGGACAAAATCAGTGCATGTATTGTGTGTTCATAAAGGAAAAGGGAGAGGACAAAAATTGAGCCCATATTTGGATTTAAGGAAATTTTACGCCAAAACTCTTATTTTACAATAGCGATTTGCGTGTGCAGATGATGAGTTAAACCTCATGGTAGAACTCCACCTTGACGATAGGAAGAAGGTGTTCAAAAGCTTTGATCAGTTTCTAGAGGCAACGCCGGCAAGTGCAGATCCAGTAGGGGGGGTCACCCCTTAACCGAACAAATATAGCAACAAAAAATTAAATTCTGGGGATTTATATTACGAAAAAAATGCCAAAGCCCCCATTTTCCCACAAAAACTGCACTTTGACACCCCCTTTTCCTTCCACTCCTTAACCAGAAGCTGGATCCGCCCTTGAACACCGGTGAAGTTCTAATTTTGGAAAAACAGGTAATGGATGCTATCTAAAAAAAAGCCTATTAATATTACATGTTTGCATGTTCTACCATAAGGTACATCTTGAAACCGAGCTAACTGGATCTAATATATCAACTAATTAAACTGTACGGCGATTTATAGTTAGAAGAGACCTGTTCAAGTTGTCCCCTTGCCTCATGACCACGAACTGGCCTTAGTGTTTGTTTTCATGAAGAAGACTTGTTTTCAGTTATTTATTTATTTAATTTCCTTAAAATTTCATTATTGATACGCTTACTGAAATCATCGCAATTTCAAATAATCAACGCCGAACATAAATTCTGTGATAATCCTTAGGGATACACCGATTAATCGGCCACTTCGCCGACTATTTATAATCGGCGGGAAAATATCAATATTAGTTTTATTTTATTTTTTTATACATTTATTTATTTTTTGTACTATTTTTTGATATATACCTTTACCAAGAAACTAAGATGGATAATTTTCTGCGCTGCAAATAAAGTAATTTTCTGCAATCTTTACTATAACATATGCAGTAAACTCCCGATTTCCAGCAGTCGGATTAGTCACTGCTCAGATAATCCGTGGGTGTTTCACACTTTTGTTTTATTAATACACTTTTTTTTTTTTGTTTAACATGTAGGTTTGTTTGTTTGTTTGTTTGTATGTATGTAACTCTGTAAATAAAAGCTAAATTTCTCGTTCTTTACAAATGTTAAAGTAATATATTAAATACTATTATTTATACTAAAGGCAAAACTGTATTACATATTGATGTAGTATAAGTGTTTCAGTTGTTTGTATGTAATTCTGAATAAAAAATAAAATTCACATTCTTCGCAAATATAAAATGAATATATTTAATACTATTATTAGCACTAAAGACTAAACTATATTACATGTTGATGTTTTATAAGTGCATGCTAGTTTGGATATCTCTAAAATCGTAATTTTATTTTTCTTTTAAACTATAATTATTTTTTCTTCCGGTGACGATTTACTAATCTGAGAAAAATGCACATTTTTATTTTTGGTCGTTTTTACCTTTAAATGATACTTTTTACATTTAATGTTATTATTTTCGACTATAATCGACTAATAATAACGTTGTGCTATGGATATTTTTTAGACATTTGCCAGTACTTGGACCATTGTTTACCTATTTTCTATATTAACCGTAGCATTAGCTTATCCGTGGTTATCGTTTCACCCTATTAAGCGGACAATCGTTCCTTTACTGTAGTATGAAAGTGCATAAAGTGAAAACAAAACAAATAGTTCATACATTGCGTGAAAATGAATGAAATATTAAAGAGATACCCTCACAGCTGATATTCATATGACACTATTAGGAATTATAAAGTTCCTAAACTTTTAAATCGGAATGCGAAAACATGAGTGCGTTATTTTATTTATAGTCAGCTCAATTTTGCAGATCAACCAAAAGGAAAAATATGTTCTAAATGAAATTACTTTAAGTGTGCCCTGACACCACGGCGAATAAATTTATTAGCAAAAAGTTAATAATTTTCTGGAAACATAAGTATAAAACGTAGTACGAAAATGTAGTGAATAAAAACTAAACAAATAATTCAAAAAATTAATTAAAAAAAATAATCCTCACAGTTGCGATAAGTTTTTTAAAAAGCGAACTTTCCTATTTTGGACAAAGCTGACTGAGTGGTGTAATGGTTAAAACGCTGGCCTCTCACGCCCAAAGGCGCGGGATCAAACCCGGCTCCAGTCAGTGGATTTTCAAGATGCAGAAAATTGACAACATCCATGTCGTTTGCTTATGCAGCATTTTGGCATAGAGTATTGGCAAAATTCAATTCCTAGTGTAGTTTCGTATCGAATAGAGTTCAGGTTCCTCCATCTAGTAGGGAAACTGAGCTTCAAAATTCTCGTGCCAATGGCAATCCGCCGATAAAGGTGCTACATGGAAAAGTGAGTGCCGGTCTCGGGGAATGCACTAGGTCTGCAAATGGTTAGCAGCCAAACGCAGCCTCGTTTGAAACAAGAAAACTTTTTTGAACAAATATACATATAGAGACAATGCTGCAATATTTCTCATGAGTCGGTGCTTTTCTCCTCATCATAGTACTTTTAGATAACCTCTAATTTTCGCAACGAATAAAATACTTGAATTAAATAGCAACTAATTATTACAAAATAAGCTTAAATTAAATCACTTCTAAATTATAGTCCTCAGTACATTCCCCACCTACTCCCTTTATTGTTTTAATTTTCATGTTTAGTTAGCATAATTACCAATGTGTTTATTACGTTATGTGTTACTGTAAGTTTATTGAGAATAACATTAAAATTGGTTCACGGAAATTGGATGAAATTTTGACATCATTTTGGGAAAAATTAGGAAAAAGGAGAAAAATAAATCTTCTCTCAGAAATGAATTAGTAACTATTTATAAAACTGGAACTGTAAAAGAAAGGGAAAAAAGAGTCATGATGAAATTAATAGTATGAAAAAATAATATTCCGTTCCGCCGGATATCAATACACGATTAATCGCTAATAGGTAATCGGCCAATTTGCTTATCGGTGCATCCTAAAAATCCTTGCGAAAAGTGCATAATTTTCAAAGATAAATAACTTTGCTACTCAGGTGTTTCCAATTAAGAAAAGATACAATGAGAAGCTTTTTAATTAATAACATTTTCATCGAACACTGCATTAATTTTGCTCGTAATAATTTAGTAAATCATGGACAAACGCATCATCATGAACGAATTCTTCTTAAGAACGTAATTAAGCACAACTTACATAAATTAAAGACATGAAACAACAAAATATATTACAATAATACATCAATCAGTCTTGAATATTGAGCAATTTTCAGAGTTATCAGTTTTTCAATAAATGATAGCCTACTTTGTTTACTTTCCCTTAAGACGCACTGAAAAGCTCATTATTTTCCCAAACGCAACAGTAGCTTCACTAATGATGTATTAAGAGGAGAAAAAGGATCATTATCCTATTTATAACAATATTGAATTAGTTCAATCAACGAAAAGATATTTGAAAACTGAACAATTTTGGCAAGGAGAAATGTCATTTATATTCTCAAAAGGATACCAACCACGACTTCCCCTCTTCAAAAAAAAAAAAACGAGACTTATAGCAAGTAAATTTGCCTTCCTCAACATTTATTTAGCATTTTGTTACTTTCACAAAATTCACACTGATATTTTATTAAATACTAGCCGCGTACCCAGCCCTGCTAGGGTTTCTGTGGGCGTGGGGTGGTTTAGTGAAACTCATTCATAAATTTCCCAACACTAAAGTGCATATCTATAAACATAATGGCTACTTCTGTAAACACTGGCTATGTTATGGATAAACTATAAAAAAAATAATGCAAGCTAAAAAAAAATAGCAAGCTACAAATAATGTTTGAGTAAAAAGGAAATGTTATAAGATTGGTATATTAAAATAAATATATATTTACAGTATCAATCGCACTGAAATTAACCATTTCCAAATATTGCTCGTTAAATAAGTCCCATTATTAGTTTCTATCCTCGTGACAACATTGGTGAGATGAAAACATCTTATGTACCTAATTTAGAAATTTTTTTGACTATAAACACTTTCTATTCTCTAACTATTGCCAAAATCAATTTTTTTTTTATCTCACCCGTTAGCGATTGTTGGCTCAGATAAATATAAAAATCCTTAGAAGGCAATAAATTCCATACTTACTCCAGAGAAGCCTTGGTTCAAAATTTTCAATATGATTGCAATCAATATTGTTGCTGCATGGCACCAAATTTTTGCAACAATGGGTTGAAAATTTAATCATTTAATGGGGAAGTGACATAAAATTAACTGTTTTCCATAATAACTTTTTTAAACTAAGCTTTTGAGAAATAAATTATAGCTTATCCTACTCTCTGTTACTGTAGCTATCTACGGTGAAAAAATGGTTAAAATCGGTTCAGTAGTTTGGAAGATTACCCCGGTCATACGTATTCAAAAGTAGTCTTTTATGTATATAGATTTTTAAACTTTGAGAAAAATATCTTTTTACAATGCAATTTTTGTTTCATTTCATCTGGACCTGATATTTTGCTCCATTTCTTTTGGTATGTGCTTGTCGAAACTTTTAATCAAAATTGTGTCAGCTGTAAAAATTCAATGGCAGACTAAGTAGTTAACTTTTAATGCGAGGAAATAAATAATTAGCTCAGTCCAAAAGCTCATGATGAATTCAATTCGTCAAAATAATAAGCCTTACCGAGCCAGATATTAATTTTCATTCTAAAACGCTCAGTTCAATTTATTTAAGTTTGAGCAAAGCAGTTCACAATGTATCTCGTGAATACTAATTCCAATTTGTTATCCTTCTCTGAATTTGATGCATGATTTGTCCTCAAAATGTTCATTGAATGTGTGTGCAGTTGTCATTTATTTGAATGATAGTACACAGAAAAAACAAAATACCATGCATATGATTATGCATTTTTGCAGATATGGCAAGGATACATTTTTCAAAAAATTCATTTTAAAAGATTAAGGTCATTACTAATCATACAGTTGACTCATAGAACACTAGTTATTATAATAAATACTTTTCTGAGATAGTTTTCATTACATGTTTCCCTGCATACAATATTCATTTCTCATTTAAATTACATAATGATTTCTCTTTTTCTTTCGTCGTCACAATCTAAATACATGCAGCTCAGATACCAGACATGCTTATATACAATTCTTATTAGTTGCACCTCGTTAATTCGAACACGCTTAAAGCGATCACTGCTAGGACGAACTACATTTACGATCCCCATCCGCATCCTCGTATTTGCTGTTGGTTACGGCTCGGAAAAAAACAAATTACGGTTAAGACGAATCAATTTTAAAGATCCTTTTGAGTTCGTTTTCAAGAGACTCGACTATTTATTTTTTCAAATGAAATTAACCTTTGAGTTAGATGTGCTTTATTCATCCAAAGTTAGCTCGATCTCTATCTATACAATTCGCTCATATGTCTTTAAATTGTGGATGCCCTTTTTACAGTTAACATAATATTGCTGTAAAAATCTTTCACATTATGGTGAAATTCAGTTTATCAAACCATTTGCTCTGATCATAGTAACTTTTGTACCTAGGGAGTACGTGAGACATAGATGTATACAGGCGTTAGTTCGAAGTTGCTAAGTCTGAAAACTACGGCGGGTGGGGCTGAACTTAAAGATGTCTCTAATGTCTTTCACTGTGTCTGCTACAGTTCGATGCTTGTTGATTGAAAATCCTCCACGTACGCTTCTGGTGAGTGGTGTACATTAAATCTGCCATGATCGAAAAATCCTGCACGTTCCTATTCCAAATCTACACCTCTGGCTAAATCAGAGATTGTTAAGTTCCTGATCTGCATTAAAAAACAAAACGGTCCCTTTGGCCTCATTCTATTGAACCAGATTTAGTGGTTGGTATGCGAGGCGATGAAGCGTAGTGCAGTGTAAACTTTTCTTTACAAAATGTTTTTTCCTTTCCAAATTCGTAGTTCAATCTGGATTTTTTCCTCTTTTATGAATGACTCAAATTAACCTGTTGATGACCGAAGGGTATTGATTTTTCTCCTGTAGTTTAGAGAATTTTTCCGGGTAATACCGGTAAGCATCGTCTGTTGTGTCAAAATTACCATTTTTGAATCATCCAAACCAATGCGAACACGTATACTGCTTTAGAATATTATACTTTTAGGTTTCCACAAAGGTTCCACTACTTTCACTTGTCCTATGTTTGAAGAAAAAAAGGTTATACGAATCGTACATACTGTTTTTTTTTTTTTTTTTTTGAAACCTGACGTGTTTACCATACAGCAATCTCATGCTAACTCGAACTTGATAAAGCTTTTTGACATTTATAGCTGTATCACAGAGAAATGGTGAATAAACCAAACACTGTAAACGCTTCATTTTGTAATTGATAGGATTAGAAGAAACACGCAAGCAGAAAAATGTCTACAGCTGGCCAATTCTCGCTGATCCCTCATTTTACAAAATTAAGTGTTCTGTTTCCGCTTTCAGTTAAATCTCTCTCTCTCTCTCTCCCTCAAAAAAAAAAAAAAAAAAAAAAAAAAAACTGAACAGTTGACACTAAACCCACCATTTCATCGAGCGTCATTCAGATAGCAAACAACACACCTTGTGTAGTTTTCTGTTTTTCGATAATGTACTTTTGTTTCATTAAAACACGTTTAAGGAGGAATATACTTTTAAAATCTTAAAAATAAATACAAAAATAAAAACTCAGTCCTTAAAAATAAAACAATAATATGTCTATCCCAGAACGCTTTCTGGCTTCTACACCCTTGTGCAAATTAATTGAAACAAACTCGAAAAAAGGAGAACACTAAGAAAAGAACTGTTTTGTTTAAATTTATATAAAAACAAAAGTTTGTATAACTTTGTGAACTTTTGGACACGATTCGCTACGGAATATATCAATTTTTTGCACTCATTTGTAATATGTGTGTCCATGAATTAGAGTAGTGATTAGCTTCTCCATAGTTGAACAGTCCTTATGCAAGTGTCTATTTTTGCATATAGCCCAAAGATTCTCGATTGGATTGACAGCAAGAGAGTTCTTAGACTGTTCAGATATCTCAATTTGGTTCTCAGACATGAATTTCTTGGTCATTTGGACGTATGGCAAAGGATTAAATTCTGCTGGGAAATACCGCTCTATGTGGTTATCATTTCTTTAACACCTGTAAAGCATTTTATTTCCAGAATAGCAATAGATTGCTCAGAATACATCATACCATCAACATTCTGCAAGGAACCAACCCGATTGTAACCGAGACAACCCCAAAACATCTTTTGAGGGTGATTTGAAAATGGGTTCATGTGGCAATCCTGAATTCTTTCACCTGAAGATCTCCGTACGTCTTGACTTCGTTGACCTTGGATAATGAAATTAATTTTGTCACTAAATAGATCTTTCCTCCAACACCCATAAGTAGCACTTTTTCTTCATTGGTTCATCAAACATTCAGAAGCTGTTTCTTCATAAACCGATAGGCTGGCCGACGACGAGTACAATATACGGTGCCTTCGAACAGTAGATAAGCTGCTGATTAGTGGGAATTGATGATAGATAAAGGATTTAAGTATCTCATCCATATTTTTACTAATTTTAGTATAATCGGTGAAGAATAATAGCAATAATTTTAAAGTCATAAAAAAATACTTTGTTTCAATTAATTTGCACAAGGGTATATGAATTTAGACATTTAGAGCAATGGAATAAACAAAAAAGCTGTCGCGATTAAAAAAGCAGCTGAGATCAAAAAGTTTGACTTATTTCTTTTTGGAAGAGTAGTCTTTCCCATTAACTTTTGAAACGACACGACGGTTAATTACTTCAATTATGTCTTCAAAGCAAATATAACACGGAAAATTTAATAACATGCCTTCCCTTTTCAAATCGAATCTAATCATTATTTTTGCGATCGTTGTCGAATTTCGGAATTTCTGTCGTTTAGAATTACGTTTTAAATAATGTGATCAAGCCTGCGTTGCGTGCGCACTAGATTTGTCGCAATATATCTCGTCATTTATTAGTCTCGCCAATTGACAATTTGCTCTCTTTGATCTTATAACCATTGCAGTATTCTTTCAATAATCTGAAACCTCAAATGAGACGTAATTTCAAAATGTTTTCGAACTGCTGCTTGTCCGCTTTTCGCAAACACATTTATGAACCGATATTTAAATACAATTAGTCGGTTGTGGCCGTGTATGCTTTTCTGGTTGGAAACATCATTTTCAATCGAGAAAAATCACTAGTACATGTACATTGCGCCCTAGCTCATCATGGGAGATCAGGACAAGGGGGGGGGGGGGTAATTAACACCCCTGTGTTTTAAAAACGGCTAATGTTACACAAAAAACAACTCGTATTTTGATGTTTTTTTTTTTTTTTAACTTTTTTTAAAGATATGCAGGGTTTGAAAAAATCCAGGTTTTTTCGGGTTTTTTCAAGAATCAATTTAATATCGTTAAATATTCAAACCTTGTACACCTGTTTAAACATTTCATAGAATCAGGGGAGCAGTGAAGAGAGGTTACTGTGATCTCCTAAAAAATTCCTTCGATAAATTTTTAGAAAGCATATTGTAATGTTGAATTCTTTTAATTGATATTATACTTTTAATTGATACTGGATTGAATGTATAGATTGAAATATTTTTTTTCAATCTTTTAAGTGTTTAAAAAAAAAAAAAAAAACAAATAACTGAAATTTACGGGTAGTTTTATTTTTAATGCCTAATTAAACTGTCAGGAAAGGATGACGGCAATTTCTGGACGAGGTACTGACCAAGACTAAATATTATAAAAAATTAAATATTACAACGGAATTGATTAATACCAATTTTAGTCCTGGATCTGACAGCACTTCTGTAGGAATGTTTGAGTACGGAGAATTTTTTTCCAAAAATGTTTAGTAGGTGCCCTAGGAAGTATTTTGGACTCGGGTGGACATCCGCCACCTGGTGCATTTTTTTGCTATGACGTCATCAAAGATGGCGGCCATTTTGGCTCTCATAAATACTAAAAAATGCCCAGCACTTCTGCAGAAAATTTAAATATTGAGAATTTCTTTTCAAAAATGTTTAGTAGGTGTCCTAGAAAGTATTTTAGACTCGGGTGGACATTCGTCTCCTGGTACATTTTCCTGTTATGACGTCATCAAAGATGGCGGCCGCTCGATCCTATAATGGCTCCTATCTATGTTACTACTGGACCGATTTGCATGAAAATTGCGATTTTTTTTACTAATGATGCTATTTGTCTATGCCTGATGCTATTTGTCTTCAAGCTGCACTGTTAGAAATTTATTCGAAAAAATAATTGAAAATAAATTTATTGATTTTTTTTTTTTTTTTTCATTTTTAACTACCAAGACTTAACCATAAAAAAATGGTGTTAACCCTTTTATTTTCACGAGAAAATGCTAATTTACCGCTGCTTGCATACCAAAAGATGCAGCTAGTGGCGTACGCAGACAAATCATTTAAGGGGGGGGGGGGCTGAGTCAAGACTCTTTGCGAGCGAAGTGGGATGAGCACCTCATGAAATGTAGCTAAGAAAAGTAAATGTCTCGAATTTCTGCTTTAATGCCTATTTAAGTCGACAAAAATACATCATTAAAAACAACTTTTTTGTCATTAAAATTATTGTGAAGAAAGCGTTTTGATAGACACAGAGAATGATAAATTTAAATTGAAAAAAAATTCTTCATTGAAAGAGATGTTGCTGAAACACTTATTTGCAATATTTTGGCAAATTAACGCTCTAATACTGTTAATTTTGCAGTTTATTTTACTATTGTTCCCAACACTGGGTTTTAATTCAATTCGCTGAAATTTATTTAGCAGAATTATATGACCGTAAAACATTAATTGTGTGTGTGTGTGTTGTATTTCTAAAACATAGATTTACAATAAAAATGAACAAAATAGAATGATAGGATAATTATAAACATGACGTACAGTAAAGTAGAAAGTAGACATGTCAAAAAAAAATCTTTTTGTTTTGTCCTACACTTAACTATCTGTTCTAAAAGCTTTTCTCGTTTTGGTATTTCAAAAAAAAGGGGCAATTTAGAAGAAAAAAAAACTGAAAGCTTGCATTTTAAAAATTCGTTTCAGAAATTTCGACCGAGCCCAACACCTGAGTACGCCACTGGATGCAGCTGTATTACAAAATAGTAAAACGTCCTGCTCGTCCAAGCGATAGCAAGGACAATTTAAACTTAGTTAAAATGGAGGCGAATGAGAAGAAATACGAAAATTTAAACATGTTGTATCAGTTTAGGAGAGTTACTTGATTCTTTTACACAGTTCTGATGGTTGTTGTTGATTATGATTTTCCCCCTCTGAAAACATTCGAAGAACCGGTTTTACCATCCTGTAAATTCAGTTTTGAAGAAAATCCACAGTAACAACAATTTTGATTTTTGCTAATGAATCTATACCATATAAATTACCATGCAACTATTTACACAACTCAAATGAATTTCAATCTTGTCCTCAACCAGCTGGGCCAGAACCAATAGCGTACATAGTCTTAAGTGCGCCCCCTTGCTATATTTGTAAGTGCACCTCCACTTCCCTGTTAAACTATAAGAATTTTTTTCCCGTGTAACTCATAGTGCTATTTTTCAGGAAGGTGCGCCCTCAAACCTCATGACCCCCCCCTGCTCCGTGGGGGTTTTGGGGTGCTATGTACGCCACTGGCCAAAACTATCTACCAGCAACCTATGACGAAGGTGTGTACACGTTATCGTATGTGATGTTCAACTAAACATTCCAGTAGATAAGTTTGCAAATATTGTAAAGGGGTTGGGTGCATTCCGAACGGCAACAATTGTAATATGCTGCTTAGGAAAATTTGTTTGAAAAGGTCTAATATCCGATGTGTTTATTGAATCGGACATGATATTGGAACTAACCACGATTTTGTCCAAAAGAGAAATGGTTTGAACATCTACCATGAATTTTCTTAGAAACAAACTCTGAACTTAGATGCAAAGCTGTCTCAATGTTTAAATAAGAACTGTTAGAAAGTTCTTATTTAAACATTGTAAACAGACTTGTTTAATCTACTTCCCAATACATCACACTGACAAAAACACTGGCTTCAAAAGATACAATGAAAAATATATTAAATTTATTTAATACTGGTGACTGAAGACATACTGGAGACTGTACTTAATACGATACGAGGGAAAAAGAGTCAAGATCGCTCAAGCTCCATTCTTAAAGCCATATTGGCAGTATTTCCTTGCAACAAAACACAAAATGCTTGTACTACTTACAAGGAAAGACAGTAAAAAGAAGTCAAACAGTCAGCATCACCGATCTCACCTCATGATGCGAAAACTTTTAGCTCGTTCCTCTGACGTGGAAGAGCTCTTTCAGTATGAACTATCTGAAAACTGTTCATTGTTTAATGAACAAGAATTTGTTAAATTTACAAACAGGTGCATTGTTAAAAGAGCTAGAACAAGCTTACGGTAACATAAGAAAAGAAAATGTGTTCAATTCTGGTGAAAAGTCCTGTTATATAGTGAACTTTTCTACACGAAAGATTATGACAGATAAAAGCAAAAAACTTGCCGAAGCAGTTCCTGTTTTTATTATTATTATTAGTATTTCGATCATATATTGGGAGTGTCGCAAAAGGCTGTGAAAGAGTCTGTAAAATTTTTGACAGTTAGAGCAAATTTTTGCCTAAAAAGTCTACGAGCGTAGAGCCAAGGTAGCAGTATTGTTTGTTATACATGTTATTTAAATCTCTCAAGATGCTACTCTGCCTGTCCTAAACAACAGCTTTGGGGCATAATAAGGAAACAAATTGATCTTACAACGTGGAAAGACCTGGACTTAAATTGCGTGATAGCAGAGGAAGCAGACTTCGAGAATAATGGTGTTAGCTTTATTTTCCTGGTATACTGTTATTCTGTGATTTGGTGTTTAGAAACTTTGGGGAAGCACTGGAGTTATGGATTCTACACGACTTTTGTTCATAATATTCACCGAAAAACAGGTGAAAACATTCCACGTATATTATCCGACTGGAATACGTAGAACAAATTCGTAAATCAAGCAAAATAATACGTAGTGCAGGTAATACGAAAAGGGTCATACAGTAAATTTTTAGATGAACTAATATTATAGCTGTATCCTGATGTGAAGAATATTGACTTTGAGAATTTGCCACCTTCTAGTGCAAAGAGTGCCACGGGCCATAAATTGAGATAATATTTTTGTACATTGTATCTTTAGCACTACAGAATGGTAAAGGAAGATCTTTGAATATTCTTTCAGAGTAGAAAAATCATAAACAATAACAACATCGGAACTGTAAACAGGGATAAAATAGCTCTCCTAAACTGCTACAATACGTCTGAATTTTCATATTTCTTCTCATCCTCATTTATTTTAACTAAATTTAAATTTCCCTTGCTATTGCTTGAACGAGCAGGACGTTTTATTATTTTGCAATACAGCTTTATTCTTTTGGCATTCAAGCAGCGATAAATTAGCATTTTCTCGTGAAAATAAAAGGGTTAACACCATTTTTTATGGTTAAGTCTTGGTAGTTAAAAATGAAAAAAAAGAAAAAAAATCAATAAATTTATTTTCAATTATTTTTTCGAATAAATTTCTAACAGTGCAGCTTGAAGACAAATAGCATCAGGCAAATTAGTAAAAAAAATCGCAATTTTCATGCAAATCGGTCCAATAGTAACATAGATATGAGCCATTATAGGATCGAGCGGCCGCCATCTTTGATGACGTCATAACATAAAAATGTACCAGGAGACGGATGTCCACCCGAGTCTAAAATACTTTTTAGGACACCTACTAAACATTTTTGAAAAGAAATTCTCAATTTTTAAATTTCCTGCAGAAGTGCTGGGCATTTTTTAGCATTTATGAGAGCCAAAATGGCCGCCATCTTTGATGACGTCATAGCAAAAAAATGCACCAGGTGGCGGATGTCCACCCGAGTCCAAAATACTTCCTAGGGCACCTACTAAACATTTTTGAAAAAAAATTCTCCGTACTCAAACATTCCTACAGAAGTGCTGTCAGATCCTGGACTATTTCTAGGCTTAGTACGGATCAAAATATTCGTTACATTTAGTTTGTTTCTGAAATAAATGTTTTCAACATGTAGTAAATATTGAAAAAAAAAAAAAAACTTTACAGACATAGTGGTTTTTTTCAAGTTGGCCCCCCCGAAAAATACCCGGGTATGTTTACTCGCGCTGGACCCGCTTTGGCGAACCCTGATGCTATGTGATGCATTGAATTCCCCCCCCCCCTCCAAAAACTTTGAAATAACGGACCTGATCCCATTATTTATAGGAATGTATTGCAATGCATTTAGGTAACAAAGCACTTTGAGAAACTTTTCCTTTGCATATGTGCATTCATGAATTGCGACCGTTTCATTCAGCATAATAACGGCAAGTAAAATCAATATGCAAAGTTTAGAAATTCTAAATCTTTATGGCATAAATGTTTTTTTTTAATCGCAAAAATTACAAATTTGAGTCCTTAGTTCTAATAATGCTGAAAAAAAAGCCATATATCTTTAGAGCGTGTACAAACTGTTGGGATTATTGGAACAAAGGATTTCCATTTCTCATTTAAAAAACAGTAGAAAAAAATCGAAAAAAAAAAAAAAACATAAATAACTTTTTTTGTATAATGATCGAACCCAGAGCTAACAGACCCTAAATCAATAAAAAATGCATGTCAAGTCATACTTCAATGTTTTTAAAGTTCATTTATGTATCTTCGGAAAGAAAAAGGATCAATGATGTAACTTAAAAATAATAGTTCTAAAGTAAATAAATAAGTAAAAAATACTTTTTCTTCGAGAAAACAATTTTCAACGTATCTATTTCCAGTAGATTCATTTAAAGGCTATTTGTTGAAGTGACTTAGAAACATTTAGAGTATTTTCTTTCCACTTCTAACAGATTATTCGTTTGAAAACTTTTAAGGTACCTTTTATTTATCGACATATATACGTAGTTTTTTTCAAGGTAAAGGATAAAAGAATTTTTTTTTCTCTTTCTTTCAAATACTTATTGAAATGTTTGGAAAATATTATGCTTAAAAGAACTTTTGCTTTTCTCCCCCCACGAAACTGATTTTGAAAATATTCATTTGAGAGAAATATATAGGAAGAAATAAATAATCGTCGTAAATAAAGCAGTTTTTGTGTTGCAGGTTGAATTACTGCTTAGCTTCATAACATTAGCTGATGTCTTCAATGTACAACCTGAAAGATAAATAACAGCAATCTGAATTACTCCAAGCAATCGTCTAAAGCTGTGGATCCCAAACTTTTTGAGCCCATCGCCCCCTCTAGAAGTTGAATAACACCTAGGGCCGTATTTTAGGGTTTTTAGGCGTCAAACTCCCTCCGAAATGTTTACAAATCATTCCAAAAAATGCCTTCCATCATCCTTTTTATTTTTTGCTGAAACAATTATTTCTTTTTAATTTATTATTTTTTCAATTCGTTAGAAAGATGAAATTATTATTGAAAAATTGTTTGAACTCAGTGCTATATCTGCAGTATTTTTCTTTTTCTTTTTTTAGCTATTATAAAGTTCATTTCATACAAATATATATTTTCCTTCAAAGTCGAAATTCTAAAAATTTGAAAGGGCCAAACTCTATATTTAACATATTTTTATGAGTAGGACATTTTTTATTGGTGAAAATATGAATTGTAGAAGAAATACTTCTAATGCGTGTATTAGAGTACATGCATTTATTCCTTTAAGTTATATTAAAAAGGCATCACTGTAGTCTCTTTTCATTTAATAGACACATCATCTTTTACCTTAGCTTTAAATTAAAATGATCTATTATTACAAAAATCAACACAATTGATGAATCAACTGAAATGATTATACAGATTTCACGAGAAATATGTTTGATAAAACCATTCTCGAAATAAAAGTCTAGTTATGGCCCTGCGAACACCTATCGCCCCCCCCCCCCTTCTTCAGCTGACATTTCCCAATAAATTTTTTTATTACCCATGCATTTAGGGAACCAGAAGAAAGAGGTGAAATAAAAACTTTTTTTGATCATCCTTCATTGTAAATATAGCTCATAGTCCGAGAGCCAGTAACAGATATATATGACCAAGTTCCTCTCAAGTGATAATTAGTAAAACGCAGCAGAAAATCGAACTATGAAGCCTCGTGAATGTCAGCTGAGGCTCGGTGGGGGGGATAAGCAGTTGGAACCTCCCACGCTTGAAGAAAAAAAAAAAAATTCAGTCATTTCCTCTCGCCTAAAAATTTACCAGATGATAGCTTATATGTAACTATTAATAAATATATACGTCAGCTGGCTGTATCTCGGTGGAAAAATTGTCAGCTGATACTTTGAAGGTCGTTACGTAGAAGTTAGCTAGAAGCATTTACTGACTACACTGTTCGACAAAAAAAAAACCTTGAAAATGCTTCTGGTATTTTGAAGGCTGATTCTTATGTAAAATGACCCCCTGAATCCGAATATGACCCCCGTTTTCCCCCATCACGTCCCAATTTTTTTTTAAAACGCCCCCCTTTTTTTTTTCATTTTTCCTTAGTTTCAGGGCTATTATATTTTTTTTGGAGGGGAAAGGAGCCTTATATTCACCAATAAATTTTTTTGAAGGTCAAGAGAGACTCAAAGTTTAAAATCATGAGCACCGAGAAAAAAATCGGGGAACTTGGGGGGGGGGGGGGCGTGGCCCCCCAAAATATTTGAAAAATCACCAAAAACGATCTTTTTATTCTAGTTTCTTTAAAAAGACCTTTAAAACATTTTTTTCGGTGCAGAACCAGAGTATAGGATCCGTTCCTATGGCTCCTGGGTCAGAAAAAATTTTCACGCTGTAAAATTAAAAAAAAAAAAATAAAATAATGCTTTAAAAATCGCACTTTGCACTCGAGTTTTAAAGCAGGTCTTCAGCCAAAAAAAAAAACAAAATTGTGGCTGATTCTTATGTCAAATGACCCCCTATTTCCAAATATGACCTCAGTTTCCCCCCTCCACCCCCTCTTTCCAGAGAGTCCCCCCCCCCCAATTCAGAGTCATTTTACTAATTCGGAGGGGAAAAGTACATTACGTAACCCGTTAACATAATTCTAAAAGGCAACAGAGGTTCAAAGTTCAAAATCATGTACATGTGTACCAAAAATATAAACTAGGGCGGTATACCTCCCCCTCCCCCCCCCCCAAAAAAAAAGAAAAGAAAATTCAATACTCTGATTTTTCACAAAAAAAAAAAAAAAAAAGGAAAGGTTTAAAACGTCTCTTAGAAAAACAAGAAAAGAAGATTTTTTTTTTTTGGGGGGGGGGGTACACCGCCATAGTTTATATTTTTGGTACACATGTACATGATTTTGAACTTTGAACCTCTGTTGCCTTTTAGAATTATGTTAACGGGTTACGTAATGTACTTTTCCCCTCCGAATTAGTAAAATGACTCTGAATTGGGGGGGGGGACTCTCTGGAAAGAGGGGGTGGAGGGGGGAAACTGAGGTCATATTTGGAAATAGGGGGTCATTTGACATAAGAATCAGCCACAATTTTGTTTTTTTTTTGGCTGAAGACCTGCTTTAAAACTCGAGTGCAAAGTGCGATTTTTAAAGCATTATTTTATTTTTTTTTTTTTAATTTTACAGCGTGAAAATTTTTTCTGACCCAGGAGCCATAGGAACGGATCCTATACTCTGGTTCTGCACCGAAAAAAATGTTTTAAAGGTCTTTTTAAAGAAACTAGAATAAAAAGATCGTTTTTGGTGATTTTTCAAATATTTTGGGGGGCCACGCCCCCCCCCCCCCCCCAAGTTCCCCGATTTTTTTCTCGGTGCTCATGATTTTAAACTTTGAGTCTCTCTTGACCTTCAAAAAAATTTATTGGTGAATATAAGGCTCCTTTCCCCTCCAAAAAAAATATAATAGCCCTGAAACTAAGGAAAAATGAAAAAAAAAGGGGGGGCGTTTTAAAAAAAAATTGGGACGTGATGGGGGAAAACGGGGGTCATATTCGGATTCAGGGGGTCATTTTACATAAGAATCAGCCTTCAAAATACCAGAAGCATTTTCAAGGTTTTTTTTTGTCGAACAGTGTAGTCAGTAAATGCTTCTAGCTAACTTCTACGTAACGACCTTCAAAGTATCAGCTGACAATTTTTCCACCGAGATACAGCCAGCTGACGTATATATTTATCAATAGTCACATATAAGCTATCATCTGGTAAATTTTTAGGCGAGAGGAAATGACTGAATTTTTTTTTTTTTCTTCAAGCGTGGGAGGTTCCAACTACTCATCCCCCCCACTGTGCCGCAGCTGACGGTCATAGGGCTTTATGATACTGTTGTCTGATGCGTATGGCCAATTATCTATCGAGAGGAAATAATTAACCAAATTTTCACCTGGCTCTCGAACTATCAGAATAAACAATGAATTTCAGAAATTAATTTACATACTATGTACAACTAGGGCACAGGACATTTCCGCCGCATCGTAGGGCATTTCCGCCGCAAAATTTATCTCTATCATCCCCCTCGTAAGACATTTCCGCCGGGTCTCTCCCCGCCGTTTCTGTACGACAGGACAAATCCGCCAATTGAGCTGGTAGAGTGTAATATTTGGAGAACTAAACTTGGCGACGTTTAAATTGATTTACACTGCATTGTGTGTGTGTGTGTGTTGACTTATTTGCAATTTCTCCCCTAATATAAGTAGTCCGGGAATAAATTCCGCTTTTTTGATTTGGTCTTTGTCGCCAAGAATGAAAAATTTAAACCAGTAACCCCTTTCTCACATTTGGAAATGGCGCGGCGGATTTGTCCTGTGCCAGTCAGAGGGGGAATAGGAGTCGCGGCGGAAATGTCCCATGCGGGAAAGAGGGGGATAAAATTTGCGGCGGATATGTCCTGTTCCGTACAACTATTTTACGCATATTGGTAAAAGTAGCACTTATCTATATATATAAAAATGAATGTTGGTAAATGTGTATATATGTGTGTTCCCTAAGATCTCAGAAACTACCCGGGAGATTTGCCTGAAATTTTCACCGTTTGTTCCTTTTGGTACTGGGAAGGTTTAGAGACCAGTTTCAACAAAATCCGATGAGTAGTTATTTTTTTTATCTCAATTTTAGACCTGATTCTGTCTCTGTAATTTCAATTTAAAACGCCATTTTCGAAGGCTTTCATCAATCCAATCGAGTATTTAGTGTATCAACTCAACTCTCTGGCAGATAGTTGGAATTGCTTGCTACCGTAAATTTGGCGATCTTTTGAATCGCGCCAAGAGCCCCCAATAATGGAAGTTTTCCCAATAACTATCTCAAGTATAAAAAATAAAAAAGGTATTTGATTAACAGATTAATCTTTTTTTAAAAGCAAATGAGATTCAGTTTCATATTTCGGAACTCCTTTAGATTTGTAGAGGCTTAGATGTCATGCATTATTTTCCACGCGAACACTATTTTGTTCTTTATCTATTGCTGTTTTCAATCAAAGTATGTTACTATATTTTCTCGCCAAACGTCCAATCAATAGTTCGTTTCCATGTCCATACTATTTGCTATGATATACCGCAATATTGGAAATTATTTTAACGCCTTACGGAATGATGTACATTTAGCGCCAAATATAATATTCAAATTGATTTCAGATTGCCAAAAAAGTAATCAGCTTCATAGAGAATACCTCAACATTTGGCGACAATTTCTCTTTCACAAAAGTGAGATTACGTAAGTTTCTTTATTTATGGAAGGGATAGGGGTTCAGAATTACCCCAGGTATCCCAAATTAGCTACCAAATTGGCGACTTTTTAAATAGCGCCAAGAACCTTCAATAATATCGTATAAATTGCGATATTTCAACGTTCTTTCTAAAGCGTGTCATTTCGGAAAATGTGTTATTTTGTTTTTGAAGTTAGATAAGAAAACTTTCTTCTTCTTTTAAACTTTGGTAAGATGTCTGTTGGTTTCTGTGAGTTGGTTCTGTTGCATTCGAATGTCCCCAAGGGGGTGTTTTACTCCTTTTATGGGGTAAATCAGTGTTAATTTCAATGCAGACAAAAGTGATATGAATTGGCGCGACCAAGTGTTTGACGCCAAGTTGGTGACAAATGTGGCGATTTTTTTTTTTTTTTTTCTGATTTGGGTTCAATTTGGCGCTATTGGCGACATTTTCCGAAAAATCCACTGGATGATGTTAAAATCGGTGATATTTAGTAGATTAATCATTGTAAAACATTTTTTTGCATTGTTTCGTGGCAAACTAGGGATGTAAATGCTTGAACTGTAATCTTGCTCACTCCAAGCACTATTTTAACACTTAAGGCATCTACTAAGAAATTTACACGTAAAAGGAAGTAGTGTGGGGTCCATACCAGATTTTTATATCATACTTTGAAGGAATTATAGTTGAATTATAACTAAAATAGTGTTTTTTTTTCTGCTATATCAATTATTTTACAAATGAACTTTTCATTTTATACCACGGGCAAAGCCGTGCGGGTATTGCTAGTATTCACTAAAAACTAAAATATAGGAACTTATTCAAAACTGCCAATTTTCTGCTCATAACACACAGAGTTTTTAGTCAAATCTTACCAGACTTTCGGAAAACTTGACAGTATAAAAGCGAAATATTCTACTAAAATTTCAAACGAAAAACTTCAAAAAGAATCCTGAGAATTAAAAACACTGTAACACCTACTAAAATAAAAAAATATAATCAAATAAATAAAATAAAATAAAAACTCAATATCATAAACTTGGTAATGAACCACAGTGTAGCTAATAGCAGCTTCTTGTCTCTAATTAGATATGAACAAGATTAAATCAATCTCGGTCTTTCAGTTTCCGAATTTTGTCATGCTTGCCAAGTCATTGTATTTTCATTATTTTTTAGCACTATTTTTTTCGTCTCAGAAAAATCCCAATGCATTTCTGTTCCAAAATTACAAAATTATGCAACAAAACTACATGTGCAATGTATTGGTTAAAAGTTTTATGCAAATAAAAAAAAAAGTTGTAAATAATTTTATCAGCAAACACTGGTTATAATATAGAATCCCTCGAAAAAAAAACATAATTGTATGAGGCACTAAAGTAATTTTAAAATAAATACTGTCGGAGGAAGGGAGATCTTTGTAATATGCACACTGAAGCAGTTTTTTCATGACATATATTTATATACATATATATTTCATAAAAAGATTAAAGAAGAACCATACTAAAAGAACTCTTAAAAGAACCATACATTTCTCTTTCAAGGAATCGTACGTCAGCTCTATGTGGGGCAGCGATAGCTTTGGAGCACCCATAGCATGTAACTATGTATGGGACAGCCATCAGTTAATATGTTTTGCACTCATAATGTATTGATTTCTTTTTCTAAAAATGGCACACATGATAGAAGTCGCATTAAGTTCGATGCACAATAACTCGAAAGAGTTTGTATGACCATCTTAGAAATGTCATTTTTTTATAAGGAATTTAATATGAGTCTGTATATACCCGGGATACCTAAACAGACAAATAAATACAGTGGGGCGTTGGCAAACTTTTTTTCGCTAATGCAATAGCAGCCACACAAAGGTTTATATTTAATCATTGAAAACTTACTTTCTAATATCATTTTGTAAAATATACTTCAGTATTCATGTAGAGTTATTTAAAAGCTGTACTGTACAGTCTAATCAACAGCACCATAAATGCTGAAAAATATTCTAGTATGACTAGTTCCTTAAAACTACTCAAAGGAACCTTCACAATCAGTTTAGCTTAATATTTAGGGGAATGTGAGGCAAGTGAAATGGTAAAGTACTCTCACCTCGCAGTGCTACAAATCGAAAAATATTTTAACTATGTATTCCACCAAAAAGCTAATTCCAGTCAAAAAATAAATTGCTCTTAAGATCTATGTTTATAACTACACAAGTTATTTGAAAAATTTAATACCCATTTTGTAGTATTTTCTGGATTTATCAAAAATAATTTTCATTAGAAAATAAAATGATTAAGTTTTTATCATTAACATTTTAAATATGAATTAAGATCTGACGTTCCATACAGTACTTATTTAGTTAATACTATGCATACTTGGATTTTAAATGTTTGATATAATTTGTCAAGTACAGGGGGAGGGGGGAAGGCGTAGTGAATGGGGTAAAGTGAAAAAGTTTATTTTGTTTATGTACTCTTTCATTTAATAAATCAGAAATGTATTCATTTTTTATTGAATTTATGTTCCTTCATTTATAGTTTTGCTTTTTTAATCATTCAATAATTTTCTTCATTCACTTCTTTTTCTCATATTTATTTGTTGATTTATTCATTCATTCATTCCTTAACGTATTCTTTTATTTGTAGAGAGAGAAATATTCTTCACAATCAACTAGAAAATATTTCATTAGAAAAGTAACTTATTTTTCACTTTGCCTCATGTGTTTTCAAAATAAAATGCTTCCTTTTTTTGAAGTCACAAATTTTTCCAGTCAAAAATGAAAAATATTTTAATGCATGTTTTATTATAAAATACATTGCTTTATCACTATCTGCTGTAATTTTCAAAACAAAATTCCAATTTGACTTTTCTAAAAAAGTGAAATTATGTTATTTCACTTAACCCCTGAATAATATGTGAAAGTACTTGATTAGACTTTCACATATTATTCAGTAAGTCTCCAAGTGCAGTTGATGTTTCACATTTAACTTTAATTTGTTTCAAGTTACAAAAATATATATTGATACATATTAATTCTACAGGTTCAAGATAAAATTTTAAATATATTCTTGGATTTACAAACAAACAAGTGGGAAAAAATGATTTTCTTTCTTGTTAAAACCATGTTGTGGTCCTTTATCCTGGTACCATTGAAAATTGTTACATACAGAAAATTAAAGTGTCTGAATCAATAAAGTAGAAAAAAAAAAAAAAAAAAAAAAAAAGCTCATACATGCTCCTATTTGAAAAAAAGTACTTCACTAATCTCTAAACATCAGTTTTTTAGAACAACAATTTTGCCATAATTTGCTATTCAGTTTCCGATCTCTCTTTGGCACATTTCATTGGTATTAATAACCCCTCTTTTGTCCACCAAAATGCTATGTAAGTGCTCGCGCTGATATTTATTTCTTAATCAGCATCAGCATTTGCTAAGGGCTAGTTTTGGAACAAGTTACTTTTTTTCTAACGTAAGTTTCAGTGAATGTGTACTTGTGGGCACTTCCAACTCCATGGGGCTTGAAATTGGGGGGCCCCCTAACCAAACCTCTTTTTAGAGGAGTGGCGAGTGCTTCACTTGAGTGTATTTTTTTTTTTTTTTTTTGCTTGGGCAGTGTTGACGATGACGGAAGTTTTTGAGGACTTTGTCGAACCGGTTTGGTGAAAATGTGCTTTGGGACCCTGCTTGGCGCATTTTCAAAGAGTCACCAACTGGCACGTATTTCCGTAGGGTCTCACGGAGCTTTCAACTCCACGAAAAGTATTTGGAGAAAAAGGGACCCAAACCACAGATTAACCTCTGGTTTAAACCTAGATATCAAGGCTCAAAGTCTATTTAATAGTATACAAGAAATTTTTGTATGTCTAGACTTGCCTTTTCAGGATTTAAGAGAACTGTCATAATGGAATGAGAAGCATCAAACAGGAGTTAAGTGGAATTTTAGTAGATGAAAAAAAGTTGGTATTATAATTACAGGAAACAACATATGTCCAGTTTATGGTTTACCAAATAGAGCTGTAAACCTTTTCGATAAGCCAAGCATCATTGTCTAACTGAACTAGAATATTTGTACACAAATTCTTAGATTCTTTCTTCAAAATGCAACGTCACATACACTAGGTGGCCAAAAGTATCCGGACACTTTCAAAAATTCACATTTTTACATTTAGCTCGAGAAATAAGTGATCAATTGTTCTTTAACTTTAGTCATACAAAATATAGGCTTCACCGAACATTTCCAAGTTGAAATTGAATTACCCTTGCATTTGGGGGACGACAAGAAGGGGGTTGAAAGAAAAACCGCTTTTTGACCATAACTCTTCGAAAATAGCTCGGAATAAGCTATCAATTTCAGTAATTAATTAGCATACTATGTATAATTACTGTACAAATTTTTATGAACGTACCACTCTTACTTCTGAAGATATGAAACATTTTTGAAAAAACGGCAATTTTATTTGAAGGGTTTTTGCTCATAACACGCAGAGTTTTTGATCAAACCTTATCACAACTTCAGGAAAGATGACAAAATACAAGAAAAAGATTATACTAAAACGGTAAATAAAAATATTAAAAATTCGATGAGATATGAACGTGAAAAGGAAATAATTTTTCACGGCGCATGCGCGAACGACAGAAATTTATAACTTCAAAAATATTATAGCCTGATTTATACTGCATCTTATAAAAAAAGTTCCAGTTGAATACCATGAAAAATGAAAAAGATATCAGCGATCTAGTGAGCTGTACTTCATTTATTCGCAGACAATACATAAATAGTGTGGGTCTTTCCACAAAGAGCTATTTTTAAATTAAAGGTTATTGCGTCGTCGTTCAAAACCACGTTTCAGAGGGTGTCCGGATACTTTTGGCCACCTACGTATAAGGTCTTTTTGGCCGAATAAACGAAATGTGACTACAATGCCGAATATAAATTTTCAAACTGTATACAATTTAACATTGAAAAAAAATGATCGATTGTCACCACACTATTTGTGGACAACCCCTTGCGATTTGTTTTGCCTGCGAATGAATGAAATACAGCTCACTAGATCGCTGATATCTTTTTCATTTTTCATGATATTCAACTGGTACTTTTTTTATAAGATGCAGTATAAATCAGGCTACAATATTTTTGTAGTTATAAGTTTCTGTCGTTCGCGCATGCGCCGTGAAAAATTATTTCCTTTTAACGTTCATATCTCATCGAATTTTAAATATTTTTATTTACTGTTTTAGTATGTTCTTTCTCTTGTATTTTGTCATCTTTCCTGAAGTTGTGATAAGGTTTGATCAAAAACTCTGCGAGTTATGAGCAAAAACCCTTCAAATAAAATTGCCGTTTTTTCAAAAATGTTTCATATCTTCAGAAGTAAGAGTGGTACGTTCATAAAAAATTGTACAGTAATTATACATAGTATGATAATTAATTACTGAAATTGATAGCTTATTCCGAGCTATTTTCGAAGAGTTATGGTCAAAAAGCGGTTTTTCTTTCAACCCCCTTCTTGTCGTCCCCAAAATGCAAGGGTAATTTAATTTCAACTTGGAAATGTTCGGTGAAGCCTATATTTTGTATGACTAAAGTTAAAGAACAATTGATCACTTATTTCTCGAGCTATATGTAAAAATGTGAATTTTTGAAAGTGTCCGGATACTTTTGGCCACCTAGTGTATTACTGTTATGTGTAAAATATGCTGACCAGAAATATGTACATTGACATTTTCAAGGTGTAAAAACCTTAACATTAACAGGGGACCAACTTTATCTTTATATCCTGAAGCCCCTGAAGCTGTATAAACCCCCCCCCCCCCCCCGTCTTTCAATAATTTTTGCAGGACATCCCACTTGCATGTGAGCCTGTTACAGTCACACACATTCTATGGATTGGCCATTATAGGCAATTTGAAATGACTGGATATCACTAATCTAGCAGAATAAAAAAGGTTTTGTTCTGGAAAATGGTTTCAACTTCTTCAATGATAAATGAAATCTGCTGTCATTTCGTGCTTGTTCCAATTGCAAGAAAGATTTAATGAATGTCATAAAATCAATGTTGGCACATGACAGAATTTTTTTATTTCTAGATGAACTTCTTAATCGCCATTATCTTTATGCAGTTAAACCATTTAACTTTTACCTTACTAAAATGGAGATGTACTGTCAAAGGCACAATATAGGCTGCAGGGAATTTACATGCAGACATATTTAGTTACTTACTTAGACATTACATTTTTAAATTCCACAATGAAAGTTTGGAAATTACATATTTTTATGAACTCAAGTTAAAGCTGATAAAATAATTTAATGAATTTAAAAAGGAGGACATGACAATTTTTAAGAGATTGGCTTAAAAGCAATCCATTATTATTCTATGATTTCTACACAAAATGTAAGAAATGGCCGTTTTCAGAACATTCTCACACACATGCCTTGATAAATTTCTATTTAAAGCTTAATGACAGAGAAACTTTTTTTTTTTTAATGATGAGATTCATTCAGTCTTTAGGGGAATACAATGACATGGAAGTGTACATTAAGATGCTTTTAACAGAGTTATTTATTTTTTCATACTTTTTCCAAATATTTGAAATGTCATTATTACTTATCTCAAATATTTAATGAACATTCTACAATAATTTCACAGTGCAAAAATAAATAAAGTGTCAAAATATTCCATAACACAATGCATGATGCTTGCATTGTGGGTAGCTTAAATCATTTTCAATTTCAGGATTTCCATAACAGATTTTCTTTTTAATAGTTTTGTCCTCGAAATTAGTAGCAGTAAGATTTCACTGTTTGTAGTAAGTTATAACATTTTCATGGACATTAATCATTACTTATGCATGAAATTTTGTTAGTTTTTAGTTTTAACCTAAGTTTAATTTCTAATAAAATAAATGAATAAATAAAAAGGCCTGTGAAGCTCGCAGCAGATCTAAGCATACTTTAGAACTTTTTCATGTGTATATAGCTCGCAATTCCCTCATGTAAAAAATAAGCACTCTAAGAGAGTCATAGATTAAAAAGTCAGAAAGTTTCTGTACGTTCAGTTAGTGATTTTTTCATTAATTGAGCAAGAAACTATGCGAGGGGACACACGGGTCCTTCGTCTTTCAAGTATTCATATACAATGTTTCAGATGAATATATCAGATCAATATATAATATATACATATATTTAATGTAAATAATTATATAACAATTACAATAGTTTTTATTTTTAATGTAAAAGTTTCTTTGTGGAAATTTAAAGGACAATTTTATAAGAAAAGTATTTTAAACTGATATTTTTATAAACAGCATTTTTTAGAAAACATTGAAGACATCTGACAACACTTTCATTTTCAATAAAAAAAGAAATGCAGTGAACTATAAAAGAACTTTTTCTTTTATTTCTAAAAACATTTATACCATTTAAAAAATCAGTTTTTTTTTTTCAAACCTTGTTTGTTATTTTTATTTTAATTCTTAATTTTGCATATATTTTTCCCCACAAAACTTGCATTTCAATAGGCATAATACCATTTTGTTTTCAGTATTCATTTTCATGCTAAGCACTATTGAAGTGGCAATCAAATTTGACCTGGACTTTATATTGTTTCAAGTGCAAATAGTTCGAATAAAAGTTTTTATTTTAAACTAAATTATATGTTGACTAACATTTAAATTTTAACATCTTGAAAATCCTGGCTCATACAACTTAAAATCTTGAACTTTTGACCAGTATTTCTTGGAAGATTTTTTTTATGGTGCCAAAAAGTTACAGAATTAGAATAAAAAATAAATTGTACCATTTTCTTCATTGCTAACTTTTGAATTGTGTAAATTTAAGAAGCTTTTATAATCGAAATAACCGAGTTGGCGGCGTATTGCATGCTCCTGCCTTAGCCCTGCTTAGGGGCGGTTACTCACTGCTTTATATCCGAGCTCTTCCTTAAAATTGACGAGTTGTACCGTACCAAGTGCGGTCGCTCGCTGATATTAATTTAACATTAGCTACCAGTTTTTATGGCTCTCTTTGCTCTATAAGAGGATTTTTGCCCCCAACTCGGTTGCTTTTGTATTCCATGCTGATGAGTGCATAATAAGCATGAAACTGCAGTTCATAGATCGAAATAACCAAGTTGTAGGTGTATTGGATGTTCCTGCCTTAGCTCTTGCTTAGGGGCGGTTACTCACTGCTTTAATAATGAAATGTGAAAAGTTATTATTGAATATGGAAGGTTGGGTTTATCAATACACTAGACAAAAAACTCCCGTCATCATTAGCTTTGGATGTGCAATTTTTTCAGTGCAGTCGATAAATACACAATCATTCATACAAGGAATTTAATGTGTAATACAACTGCAATAATTTTTTCCATTAATATGCTTAGACTAACCAAGAACTTCATTAAATGTCTGCATTGCTAAGAAATGGTGAAAGTTGTGTGAAATATATCATACATACAATTAAAAGTTAATGGAGAAGTTTTGTATTGAATGAAAGTTAAAAAGCAAACACTTATAAAAAAAACTACAAGGAACGATTCTATTTTTTTTATTTACAAGAAATTTCAACCTATAATAATTAAAACATAATTCCCTATTTCATATTTGATTTAAACAAGAAGCTTAAACCATGATACACTTTTACCGATACAAATAATCAGCTTCAATATTTGCAGCAATTTCAGGTTCCCACTTGTCCCCATTACTTAATAACTTTTCTTTGTTGTACAAAAGTTCTTCGTGTGTTTCTGTAGAATATTCAAAATTCGGACCCTATAAAGAAAGAAATATATATAACATTCTTTTAAAACTGTTTAAAGAATACACTTACAAATAATTAATTAAAGTCAAAAACACTAAATTATACAAAAATTGCAGCAATACATTAGAATAAAAATTTTCCTTACACACAGAAAAGCACTATGCAAGACTTTAAATCTACATTGATAACACGAGAAATTAACATTGTGAACATTTATTCAATTATGTCATAATAGGAGATGATCATTCTGATATTGGAGCATCTACAGTGAAAAATATTTTTAATTACTTTTTAAACAAACTTTTAAGAAACCCTGTTTATTTCTAAATTATTTCTTAGCGTTATTAGTATTTTTTTTAAAGAAATGTCAATACCTGTTAATTAAATACAGCAAAGCAGATATTTAATGAAATGGATGAAAAGGATTGATAGGAAATGGAAGCTAGGTTAAAGCCGCATAATCTGTTATGCCTAGAAGTGACATTACAAATCCAATATACTGCTTATAAGCTTATTCTATGCTCCTGTTTTATAAATTCCAGCACATTCAAATTTGCAAACCACCATTCTTCAAAGAATTTTGCAATTTGAAATTTTAGACACTGCTACATTGTATTTTTGTTCATTTTCTTCACTTCATTTAGTTATTGCGATTTCAGATTAAAGCCAATATAAAACTTCATACTAAAATATGTAGGAATATACTTGGTTTAAAATGTTCCTCTCATTAAGCTTGAATTACTTTTATACTGTATTTGTCTTTATTTTAGAAGTCTTTTTATACATTGATATGAAATTTGAAGTTTTAAGTAACAAACAATGAAAACTTATAAGTGTCACTCTTATTACACATTTTATTTTCTAAATTAGGAGTTATATTTTGTTCTATCGTACTTACAAATACTGCAAGCTAAAATAGCAAAAGCTTGCAGCTAAAACAGTAAAATGGTTTTTTTTTAGCCCACTAAAACTTAATTTCTTACTTTTAGTTCGGGCTGTGTGAGTAATAGTTGAAGTACTTTAAATATTTCTTTTCATCTATTGACTCAATGTTTGTTGGAGTGGGCAAAGTTTGGCTTTAATAAAAGACTAACTTTGTGCTGTCATACAATGTATGCACTTTCCTAGCTGAAACTACATGTCATCTTAACTACAAGTTCATAAAAATATTGTGAACTTAAAGAAGTATAACTTCTAATATGCATATTATGAGTGGACACACTCGTTTATTCCATGACTCAGAATAAGCACACAAGTGAAAAGAAATATTTTATACAAATCCTAATCACAAGGACCATATATTCACAAAAACTGATTGTAACATCAGACTTTTTTTGTGCAAAACAAGTCACATTTCTGATCTCAAATTTGTTCATGGCCGTTTATTGTCATTATCTTCGTGATCTTTTTAAAGCAATGTTTTCAAATTGGTGACAAGAATTCTAGATCATCATAAGCATTCGACAGGTAAAAATATCCTGATTTAACACGATAATGGTAGCTGAAAAATAAATAGGTTGCAAAAAAAAAAAAAAAAAAAAACCTCTGCAATTTTTAATGAGTAACTGATTAAAACTTTCAGGTCTGAGCTATTTCGACCACATATCTATCCCCCTCTGGACTGAGGGGTTTTGGCGCTTTCCGTCATTCTTTAAAAACTTGGAAATGGTTTATGTTAGTAATTTTAATTTTATTAAATACTTCAAGATGCTTTCTGTCATGACAAAAGAACTATTTATGGGTGAATATCAAGAAAAGTGCTCATTTAAGTCACAAATGAATTTCCCAAGCATTTCCAAAAACAAACTAAAAATGTTTCTATTTTCATATCGTAAACATTGTCACATATACAATCCATAACAAATTTTTTAGATTTTGCTTTAATTCGTGACAGTAGAACTCTTTTTATTGCTATAATTTCATGTTGGCAGCGCGTCACACATTCAAATCGCAAATTAAAAAAAAATCCTGTAGATTGTAAAACATCGCAGCAGAAACATATATTGAATGAAATAACGTGTTTTATGTTCGAATATGAAGATTAACTCTTGTGTTTTAGATAAAATGAATTTATATTGATAAAAAAAATGTCAAATTCAAGGAATAACATCTAAAAATTAAAACTCATTGACATTGTTGGGTAGAGCATCAAACTTATAATGTGAAGGACATGAGTTCCAGTATGGGCTGAAAAATAGTTTTAAAAGTTTTTTCTTCAGCAGAATCCTAATCTAACTTTCCATTAGTGTTTAATGTAAATTCATTGCAGAATTTTGAGCCACAGTTCTCTTGTTGTTAAAATCAGGAACCAAAACATTGATTTTAACACAGTAAATAGCATTTTAGCTTTGTAAACATATTTTAATAAAGTAGAATTGTAAATTCCAATTCATTTTGTTGCTTTACTATACATTATTTTAATCTTCAGCTGAAGATATAGAATCTAAATCGATAAATAGTGAATTAATGATATTCATGTTCGTATTGAAAATATGTTCAAACAAAAAGTGAACAATGGTTGTATCATCACTTCTTACAAGGAATTTAAATAGGTTTGTAAACATGTATACTATTGGCATGTTTGAATATAATACTTCAAGGAGGAAAAATTTGTAACAGCTATTTGTACTGATCCGTTCAATCACATGTCTTTTGTACCAATAGCAGTTTACTTATTTTATTTGTCTTGATGATGTCTTTTCTTCAAAATTTTTAAGAAAAGGAATTGTACAAAAAATACTTGGTGCACAGTGAATAATGCGACAGAAGTCGACTAGAAAACAAATATTAATAATGAAAAATGAAGCTGGATAGAGGGATACATTTTCAAGTGCCGGAATTGCTATGGTGTTTTGGCCAATTGTGGAAAACATTTGATAACCAGTCCATATGTCCAGTAGAGATAAGAGAAAAGTACATAACTTGTGAAGTAATAAAATACCTTTGTGAGATTGATGTAGAGAAAATTACAACATTAAGAGGCCCAAATACGCAGGGCTACTGCAGACACGTGTTTCGGTGCTACAATAAATGCCTTTTTGGGCATCCATAAGCTCAAAATTTTTTTGCATTGAAAAAGGCGTTCTTTGTAACACCGAAACACGTGTCTGCAGTGTCCCTGTATATTTGTGCCTCCTTAACATTGTAATTTTCTCAACATAACTTTTATTCAATATTTTAAGTAAAATTGCAAGTCTTGTGTCGGCGATATCTGATTGTTAGAATCAAGCAGCAAACTAAATGGGAGAATTTTATTGAGGTAGATGCACTCAGATTTTGAAATGCCTAAAAAATAGGAATAAACACGCAAAAAGAGTAGAAAACCACTAAAATACATGAATTTTACACCTAATCCATAAGTGCTGACAAGTATATCACATTTAACACCACTCGCCAACAATCAAAACATCACTTTATTTGATACTAGCGGTACCCACACGGCTTTGCCCATGGTATAAAATTAAAAGCTCATTTGTTATAATTGATATAGCAGAAATAATACTCTATTTTTGCTATAATTCAACTATAATTCTTTAAAAGTATGATATAAAAATAAGCCAAAAGAGCAGGGATACAAAAAACCCACCTGCCCTAAAAAACCTGTCCGGTTTTTTTGGGGTAAAACCCACACTAAAAAACCCAGTAAAACCTGCACAAAAGAGGGTTTTATTGGGTTTTTTAAAATTAGTGAGTTTTATTTCATATTCAGCATTTTTTATATTAGATTTTATCCATTGTATTTTAAAAAAGTTACCCTACCTATTGAAACTTATAGTCTACCCATGAAATATATATATAAAACACTAAGGAAATTTCTTTTCTGCCTATGCTAATGATTGTTTTGTTTACAGTTGGCAATGGCCTCAAGTAATATTATGGGAAAAGAAAATAATGTTACAAAATACATTTTAAAATGTTACATCTTCATCCAAACAGCTACGAAAATTGAGCACAAATTATTATTAAATATCGTTACATTTTATTATTATTTTATTATATTTTTACATTTATCTATGATGTAACTTTAATGTATCAAAACATCCATTTAAACTAGTCACTTTCACTGGTACTTCCATTTTTTAGTCTAAAATGTCGATGAATTTCAACCAATTTTACAGTTTTCTCTAGTCCTAATCTATTTCTAAGTTTAGACCATACCAGTCCACTAGGGTGTCCCAAAAAAACCGAAAGTCAAAATTTTTTAAAGCGGATAAAAATTTGTTAAATTTTTTAATAATGTAAATAAATCATCATAAAAGACAAAGTAACAAATAACATTCCTAAATAGTCAATTCCCCTCATGAGTTACAAATAAAAAGACCCTAAGATATTTCCCTAAAGCATGTTTAATGACGATGTAATTAAAAAATTCAGTGGAGCACAGTAGTGGAAATTAGTTGAAATGCATGCTAGTAGTGATGAAGATATGAAGGATTTTTGCCAGTTTAGAATACGACTAAACAAGTATACGGCAAGCTCTGCTTCACTGGAACGAGTGTTTTCCACATGTAGACTGTAAGGTGTCCAAAAAAAAAAAAAAAAGTCGGAATTTTTTAACGCATACCCTCCTATTTTTTTTCTTTTACATCAAAATAATTGCAAACAAAGTTTCATGCAATTTGAACAGCGGTAACCAGTGCCGACTTGCGTCCAAAAGTGCAAACTAGCCCTTTTTCACTAGGCCAAATTGAAAAAAAAAAAAATCCGAAGTTCAAAATTTTTTGTTGATAAAAAGCTTTCCCTATATCCCCATATGTCCCACAAAATCATTTATTCAACTAAAAAAATATTTAGGTACTGCACACGAGGCTTAAAATTCTTAATTTTCTTCAAAAAATAGCTTTTTTTCTATGTATTTCGTAAACCATGAAAGATAAATTTTAAGAAATTATAAAGATGAAAAATGAGAAGCATAAAGTATATAATTAGAGCTAAATATAAGTTTTTTTCTCTCATTTTATATTGATTTCTCCCACAAATTAATCAAAATTAAGGTTTTTTTTTCAAGTTTTAAGTTAAATTTTTAAATTTTAAGTACTACATTTTTTTTTATTATTCATCTAAAAATATGTTCTTAAGTGATTTTGGAACTTGATATTTTCTTTAAATGTATCTGTAATTTAAAATAAATAAAAAGTTAAATTAAATAAATAGAAAGAAAAATATGACAGCAATTTATTTACAACATATACTTTCTACGATATTACAGTACAATAAACATTTCTGAACATACTTTCGTTTCAATATTTGTATATTGCATTATTTAATACATCTTTCGGTGCTCTCTTGAACGCAACATAACAAAAATTGGTTTTGCTCCTCATCAGATGTTAGTAAACCATGAAAGTCCTTGATCATTTTTACAGCTCTAAGCACTAAGACCATCTTTTTCCCTTCAAGGAATTAATGTTATTCGCACATAAAGAAGGACTCTCATTGAGATAATTATCATCAATTTTGAGCTTAGTTAACAAAAATGTTCTTTAAACTGATATGAAGTAACAATTGTTTTCTCTGAAAAATAATAAAATAACAGGTAACCAATACATGATATCAGGAAGTAACTAAATAAACAATTAGTTACTTCCTGCCCCCATGTTTTTCGATTTGGCTCAGTACACACGTACTAGTTTACACTTTCAAGCACGAATCGGCATAGTTTTTAATTTTTGGAACTACAATAAAAATTTTCGACAATCACATAGATGTTAAACAAACATTTATTCAATTTTTTAAAGAAATTAGGTCCCCAGAACAAGGTTTAAAATTTATATATTTCTTTCAATATTTGATTTTTTCTCTTTATTTATTGCTTCATTAACCAATATTAAATTGCAGTTACACTTAAAGAAAATATCAAGTCCCAAAATCACTAAAGAACACTTTCAAAACAGCATTTGCAGATGAATAATAAAAAAATGTAGTAAATAAAAAATGATCAAATAAGCTTTGTGCTGAAATATGATTGAGATTAAAAACCAACTTAAATAAAGCACAAATAATGTAGAAAGTACATCATGTACTATTTACATGCTGTACTTTTTAACTAATTTGTACTTTATTTACGTTGGTTTTTAACTTCAGTTATAAAAAAATGTAGTTTTAAAAATGGAAAAATTTAACTTCAAACTTGAAAAAACGTTAGTTTTCAGTAATTTGCGAGAGAAATAAATATAAAATGCGAGAAAAAAACTTATATTTAGCTCTAATTGTATACTTTATGCTTCATATTTTTCAACTTGATAATTTCTTAAAATTTATCTTTCGGTTTACAAAATATATAGAAAATAACTTTTTTTTTAAAGAAAATTATGAATTTTAAGCCTCGTGTGCAGTATCTAAATATTTTTTTATATGAATAAATGATTTTGTGGGACATATGGGGATATAGGGAAAGCGTTTTATCAACAAAAAATTTTGAACTTCGAAATTTTTTTTTTTTTTTCAACTTGGCCAAGTGAAAAATGGCTAGTTTGCACTTTCTGACACAAGTCGGCACAGGTTACCACTGTTCAAATTGCACGAAACTTTTTTTGCAATTGTTTTGATGTAAAAGGAAAAAAAATAAGAGGGTATTCGTTAAAAAATTCCGACTTTTATTTATTTTTTTTGGACACCCTATAGTCTAATGGTGGAAAACACTCGTTCCAGTGAAGCAGAGCTTCACTGGACCGAGTGGCAAAAATCCTTCATATCTTCATCACTACTAGCATGCATTTCATCTAATTTCCACTACTGTGCTCCACTGAATTTTTAAATTACATCGTCATTAAACATGCTTTGGGGAAACATCTTAGGGTCTTTTCATTTGTAACTCATGAGGGGAATTAACCATTTAGGGATGTTATTTATTACTTTGTCTTTTATGATGATTTATTTACATTATTTAAACTCAAATTGCATATTAAATGAATTAAGACAAAATAAAAATCAGCATTCTTAATGAATTCTTTTTTAACCATAGAAATCCCCCCCCCCCCAACTTTGCTTTTTCTTTTTTTAACAAGCAAAAAAAAAAATTAAAACTCAAAAAACCTTCCCTGGTTGAGTTTTTAAATAAAAGCCGGGTTTTTTGCAACCCTGCAAAAGAGAAAATAAAAACAATTATGTTGCTTACAGAAACCAACAGAAATCTTACCAAAGCTTAAAAGAAGAAGAAAGTTTTCTTTCCTAACTTCAAAAACAAAATAATACATTTTCCGAAATGAAACACTTTAGAAAGAATGTTGCAATATCGCAATTTATACGATATTTTTATAATTTACCGAGTTTTAATTCCTTAAAAACTGAGAAAATAAAAACAGACGATTTTTTCCAACAGTTAAATAACTCATTTTAATAAGGCTAGGAGTTTGGATTGCTACAAAAACAAATACATTTTGAAAATTATTAAGGGAAAAAGAACGAAACAAAAAAAGGTATAAAAACGTAACCATGGTAACAACATGAAAAGTTAATTTCCGTTGTGATAAAATAATTCATTTCATCTTTATTTTCAAATTTTATTCTCGAGCTTAACCATTTTAGAATCGTTTGGCTTGCTTTGCTCAAGGTAAGCATTGAATTTCCGGATTCTAAAAACAATTATTACAGCTCTTCTAATGCTCGTAGAAACTTCTAATTGATATCATTTTTAGCAGAAAATTTTAAGCTTTCGAATGACATAAGACTTGAAAATGTGTATGAAATATTTCTTCCCATTTTATTGAATTTGTATGAAAAATGAGCTAAGAATTAGAATAGAAAAAGAACGAAATAGAATTTTCGAAAAAACGCTTCGAGACGCACACACCCATGCTACGAACTAATTTTGTGCCAAATTTTAAGAAAATCGATCGAACGGTTTTGGCGCTACGCGGGTCAGAGACATACAGACAGACCCACCTTCAGCTTTATTATTAGTAGAGATACTCTAATTTATTTCAAAAAAGGACACAAAACATGGATGTAACATCATCAGCAAATTTTTCAACCCTCCCCCCACCCCCTTTATTTGAGCGAAAGAGGAGACAAAGATCATGAGAAAAGTCTTTGATAAATGGGTTTACTATCAATATAATGAGCACTGAAACCACAATCGAAAAAAATGGTTCACTTACTTCTACAATAGCATCAACAGGACAAGCTTCTTGACAAAAACCACAATAAATGCATTTGGTCATATCAATGTCATATCTGGTAGTTCTGCGACTACCATCTTCACGTTCCTCTGCTTCTATAGTTATAGCCTGTACAAAGATTTTGAAATTTAAAAAATGTTAAATATTACTTTCAATTCAACAAACATAAAAACGAGATATACACTGCTCGACATTGAAAATGCAACACCAAGAAGGAGTGGTCAGAAATTCATGCAAATTTTACCGTAGACGCACCTCACTGAGTTATGCAAATGATATGAAATGCGCAGCTCTCCGACGCACGTGAAGTAAGATATAAGAGAATGAAGTTGAAAAGTGGGCTCTGTTCATGTTGGTTTTTCTGCCAGACTAATTATCGGAGAAATTTGGTTTTTGTCTCGAAGGATACGTGTGATAGGAAGAAATGCCACACCGTCCTCAACGAAGACACTTCCAGCATATAGACGACTTTACAAGGGGTATGGTGATCGGACTGAGAAGGGGAGGTTGGTCCATACGTCAAATTGCAGCTGATACCCACATGGATGCAAGCACTGTGCATCGGCTGTGTCGGAGATGGTTGGAAAGAGGAAATGTAGCCACAATGAGGGGTGCAGGTGCAGCCAGAGTGATGTCAGAGTGGCGGACCCGCAAGTCACTTGTACATCGATTCTGCAGCACGTGCAAGGTACCCTGGATGTTCCTGTGTCGACCAGAACCATTTCCCGTCGACTGGTTGCACGTGGCCTGCAATCACGGCGCCCGCTAAGAAGACTGCCATTGACCTCACAGCACAGACTCCAACGTTTGGAATGGTGCCGGACCAGAGCGACGTGGATGGCAGAATGGCAAACCATAGTGTTCTCAGATGAATCCCGCTTCTGTTTGTCCAGCGATAGTCATCACATACGTGTGTGGCGTCGACATGGAGAAAGATCGAATCCGGCAGTAACTGTGGAACGCCCCACAGCACGACAACGTGGCATAATGGTTTGGGGCGCCATTGCATACAATTCCGTATCACCTCTAGTTCGTATTCGGGGCACTATGACGGCCCAACGATATGTAGATAATGTACTGCGGCCGGTGGCCATCCCCTACCTTCAGGGTCTGCCAAATGCAATTTTTCAACAGGATAACGCCTGGCCTCACAGTGCTCGAATCAGCCAACATGCTCTACGAGGTGTACAAATGCTTTCCTGGCCACCATACTCTCCTGACTTGTCACCAATCGAACATGTGCGGGACGTGATTGGACGCCGTTTGCAGAACCTGTCACTGCCTCGTTCAGAGGACAAACTGTGGCAAATGGTTGAAAGGGAATGGAGTGCCATCCCTCAGGACACTATCCGCAGGTTTATTGACTCCATGACTAGACGTGTTTCTTCGTGCATCGCTGTCCGCGGTGGTCCTACTTCTTACTGAGCCGACGCCGTCCTCGCTCTAAATTTTGCTTATTTATTTTGAAATAAATATCACTTATTGTTCCATGCTGTCTCTGTCTTCTTACCAAATTTCATCAATTTCTGACCACTCCTTCTTGGTGTTGCATTTTCAATGTCGAGCAGTGTATACCAATTAAAATTGATTATTATGAGAGTCATTTAATAAGAACTTAGAAAATCCAAAAAATTGTGTTAGTGGTGCAAAAAAAGTTTGTTTTTTTGGAAATGGCACCCTAAATGAGATAGGAAAAGTAAAATGATTCTTTCCAAAATAATCAATGTGCAGTCTGAACCATAAACCACCCTCCTGTGTGTAACCCTGGTTAACATTAATAAACAGTTATAGTACATCTGATATGAAATTGACTAAAAAAACTTATATTTAACCATTAAAATGACTTTTAAATTGACCATATTTCATACAGTCACACACACAATGCTTTTTTTTAAAAACACGAAATGGAATGAATTAATTTTTTACTGGCTATGTATGAGCTTCAGGGAAAAATTATTCAATATAATATTTGTATAATACATGTAGAGACATGCAAAAAAAAAAAAAAATAAATTTCATTTCATTTACAAACCTTCACATGAAATCCTAAAATAAAACAGTTGGTGCAGCTTATTTATGGATTTTATTAGTCATACATGAAACAATACATTAAAATTTTGTGAAAAAAATTAGAATTATCCTATACTAAAAAAATATTGCTATTAAAAAAACCCTCCAATATTCTCTGTTATCATACTAAAGAAAATTAAATGGTATTTCAACAACTCCATCTAATATTTTATTGTTATTTGCAAAGAAACAGCATCAAAACGTCACACATATAACAGTAGAATGGGCCAAGTGTATGACTTTCAAATGTTTAATTCCTAGATGCTCTGAAGCAAAATGTAGTAAAACCACACAAAATTTCCCAGAAGTAGTTAGATTAGCAGTTGCAAATAAATCCAGGAGCAGCTACAGAGGGGAAAGGGATCATGACCTCCCTCCTCCCAAAAGTGACCAAGAATTGCCTAAAGCTATGGGTACTTATTTTAAAAATCTGCCTAAGACCTACTATTTGAGCCTAAAAACTACATTTTGACACCCCTTCCTGCTGCTTCGAATTATACAGTTAACATTACAGAAGTTCATAAAAAGTCAAAACTTTGTACAAAATATGAGATAAATGAGACAACATAAAGAAGTACAAATAAGTGACAAAAAGTGCTAAAACTTCACCATACAGCTATCTAAAGGCTACAAGAATAAACCTTTTTATCGGTGCAAACATGGATGCAAGTAGTGAGACAAGTTCAAGACTGAAAATAGCATCAGTTTACCTACCTACTAACATCATGTTCAGACTTACTAACCTTACAAAGCGCAAAAGCTGGGAAAACGAAGTTCGAAAGCAGGAGAATTGTTTTTACCATGGAGCCATGTGAATGTTAATTCAAAATTGATAATTTTGATGCTTGTCAGACATTAACTAGAAAAAACTAATGAATACAATACAACAGTTAATATATTTATAGTTAAGAATGTTTCAAAGGCAATTTAAGTAATTTTTGTATGTGACAAAGATTGAACTGTTTTGCTTTAACAATCGTTCTGTTAGCTATAACTTCTTGACGAGCTGGAAGCAAAACTAAAAATCCATCTAATTGTACCCTTAATAGTTAAAGTCTGACAATTTTTTTAATTCCTTCAAAAGGAGGAGAAAGTAAAGTTGGGGCACTTACATTCAAAGAAAGAAAAAATCGTATATACTGTACAACTTTAAAGAGAACCTTTAAAAAAGTAAAAACTGTATAAAGTGTCTCTTAAAAAACTATTCTGGCATTACAATGAGAGGGAAACATAATTTATTGCAACACTAATTAATATAACAGCAAAATCACATAAGATGTTTATGTGATAAAGCTTCTACCTCACTTATTTTACCAATATAAATTGACTCAAATGAAAAAACTCTAACCTGTGCTGGGCAAATAGCTTCACATAACTTGCAAGCAATACATCTCTCTTCCCCAGATGGATACCGTCGAAGTGCATGCTCTCCTCTAAACCTGGGACTTAAAGGACCCTTTTCAAACGGGTAGTTAATTGTAGCAGGTTCTTTGAAAATATGAGCTAATGTAAGGCCCATTCCTAAAGCAAAAAAAAAAGTATGAGAACTGAAGCAGTTTGAATTTGAAAAACATGTTTCAAAGACAAATGCATCACATTTAAAAGGTAACAAAAATTCATTTTACTTTCAAAATTAGTGAAAAAAAACCTTTGAAATGAAAAAGATTGGAATCTCAAAGACAGATATAAACAATGCTTTTTCACTAAACAGTGGAAAGTTCATTAAAAGGAAAAATATAGAGCAGTGGGAGGATCCTAGAGGTACAGTCAACTCATGATAACTCGAACATTCCTTTATCTTAACATTTTTCACTGGGTTCCAAACTCTTAAGAAAGTAGTGAGAAGTTCCTATGAATCAAAATACCACTAACTCAAAGGTTTCAGCTAGTCTTCTGGGACTTCAAGTAATTGAGTTTAAGCTATCACTCCCACTAAAATAAAATAATTTCACATAATTGCATTTAAAGTTAATCTAACCAATTTTTAACAGTGAGAAATACTCGTAAGACGGTGCATTTCACTTACTTTGTGCAATAGTTATTAAGCATCATTAAATAGAGGAAATCTTCCAATAACAAACATATTACACAACATATCATCAAATGATTTTTAACTAAGCTTCTGCAAGGATTAACTACCAAATATCATTTGGGTAAAAACCCTTTTTTTTTTCAAATCCACTATCAACAGATTAAAACTACCTGACAATCAAGAGTTGCACTTTTATTTTTATTCTTAATACTAAGGGAACGATTTTCCATTCACGGATTCAATATTTCATATGCAAAAACAAAACTGAAACATATTTAATTTTGCTTCACATCCAAAAAATCTTGTGTGTTGGGCAAAGACTTTGTGTTATGTCTGAGATGATTAATTGTGAGTGCATTTTACATTGCACTTTTATTTACAGCAATTTAATTCAACTTATGACTTATATACACAATAAAACATTTTCTAGGCAAAGTGAAAAAAACTACACTGAGCAATTTAAGTCAAAAACAGTTGCTAACTTTTTTTTATGCAGGTCACAAATACAAGCATTAAAAGTAGAGGATTACAATGGTAACTTAAGCATTTTTTACTAGTATAGAGCTGCCAACAAATGAAATGAAAAAGTAAAAGATATAAGATGAAAAACTAGAAGAAATTTCTGTACTTCAGAGCCAGATAGGTACATACAAAATCAGTAAGTTTTATGTTCTGTGTAATTAATTATAGAAAATATAATCTACAGGGAATTAAAATTTATTCTTTGGAAATAGCAATTTTCGACAGATAAATTAGAAATTTCGAATGAGATATACTGCATTACGATACATTTATTCTTACATATTTTCAAATATTTTGCTTTAATATTGCAGTTTATTGTAGAGGAAAACTAAGTATAATAAAAATAAAACATTTGTACTATTTTAAATAACATTTATGTAAAACTAAAATAATTAAAAAAAATATTCACATTATAAAATATAAACACAAAAAAGAGGGAATAAATTTCTCTGGTGGAAGGAAGTTGGAGATTGAACCCTAAAGCAGGAACTTTCACTTAATAGCAGGATAATTGGAGCATCTAAAATACAGCTGCTGGTAGATTATGTATACCAGTGATTTTCAACCTTTTTACAGCTACTGCCGCTTTAAGGAGTAAATTTTTTTCGACCCCCCCCCCCTCTCATTGAATTTGAAAAAATAAACAGGGTATAAAATATGAGAAGCAAAACCTTAAAGTGATTTTATTAAACCTTTCAGTGTCTTCTTACACTCCATTGCAGTAATGCCCTCCTTGAGAAACAGATACATAAATTAGGTCTTTACTAGGTGCAGCAATAATGGAAAAACATTGATTGTTCAAAATATTAATGTTCAAAATTAAAACATTGATGCTATTATTAAACTGGTGAAAGCACATTGATGTTCAAAAGCATTGAGTTTTTCAACGTACATTCAAACACAACAAAATCTATCAAATGCTCTGACGGGATAACTGAATTTACAACTTGAATGTATGATGTTTCAATAAAGACTTTTATACTATTAAAACAAAATTAATAATGATGATAATGACTTATTAATGTTTCAAATTATGTAATGGAAAGAGTTAAGCAACTCGTTCATACCTTTAAAAAGAAAACATTGAAACAATAATGTGAATTAAAAGAAATAATTTTGTAGCATTTTTATTTTTCATCTGAGTAATACCATAACTAAAAATGAAATACTTTGTGATTAATTCAAATCGATTGAAGATGAGACCAAATTATCAGAATAAATAGTTCTAGTAGAGGAAAGGGGTAATGAATAAACATTAATTTCCTTTTATTTCAGAATTATTATGTTTTTCCAACAGAGAAAATTCATTACGTATCCCACAACTAAGAAAATGTTGTAGTCCATTAGAAGAGGAGACTAGGTGCAAGCTTGGCATTACCTACTCCTTATGATGAAACTTTTACATGCCTAAATACTTAATAAAATTGCATATGAGGGTTGCTATAAATATTTCTGCCATTGGCAATAATAACTATTGCCAAGTGATTGTTGATAATTTCATACAATAATTTGATGTTTTTAACCTTTCTCTCTTTAGAATATTTTACCATTTTAGCGAGATTTGTATTTTAAAGTAAATTGAAAAATTCTTCTAAAGCAAGAATGGAATCGACTTATGAATATTTTTGTACAGCTATTTTTCATAGCTTTCAACAAGAAGTTTTCAGACAATAGTGTATTGATGAACTAATTTTTTTATACAGCGACACAGCATCTTCCTACAGCACTGTAAAAACCTAGAATAACCAATTAAATCCAAGTCAACATTTGTTAAAGGATTGATTCCATTAAGGTCTTACAAATCAGTTGTTGTACCAGAAAATAACGATGCTGTCAGTGAACTGATAAAGCATGATCGTAATGTGACATACCGCAAGATTTAGGCATTTTTGGGTATTAGTATGACAAGCATCAATAAAATATTACATAAACATTTGACAGTAAAAAAGGTTCGTTTGAGCTGGATCCCGCATTATCTCACAAACGCTCAAAAGAAGGCTCCTGTCAACTAGGGCAAGAAAATATTGAAAAAATATGTTGAAACAGCATCAAATGTAATGCATAATCTATATACAGCTGACAAATTTTAGATATAAGCATATAAGTGAAAACAAAACAGCAATCAACTGTACTGATCTTCCAAAGTGAGCCAAATCAAACAAAAGTAGATGGCGGAAAAAGCACATTGAAGCAAATGATCTGCCTACTGTTTCGCCATCATCGGTCACATGGCAACAGTGGCATTTGGAGCAATACAGGACTGTCTATTCGCAGTGGTAACAGATCATTTGTTTGCCTGAAACCATCGAAGAAATTGGAAAAAAAGCAGAAGCTGAGGCGAATCATTCTTTGTCATGATAAGCTCTAGCTTTAAACAAAGGAGTTTTTGATAGGTGAAAACATCAAGCTGATAGGTCAACCCCTGTACAGCACTGAATTGTAGCCCAAAAACTTTCTTTAATTACCAAAATTTGCAAATAAATTACGTGTTCAACGATTTTTGACACCCGAAGATGGGATTAATGCTTTTAAAATGCATGTTTCGGAGTTACCTCAAACACAGTAGAAAAAATACTTTGAAATTTGGTTCACACTTAGATAAGTGTATCGGCCTTCTTGCAGAATAGTTTCACTTATTCATTCTTGTTCTAATTTTTCAATGAGGTTGAGAAAAAAGTCATACAAAATCTAAGCATTTTCAATAGCTAAGTCAGAAAAACAGAATGGGGATATTCGGTGCGGGAACAAAGTTGTCGACATTACCGATTATAGTCAGACTAGAACAGTGTTCAATGAGTGGCGATTAGCAGAAATTAGATCAAAAAATTATGAGAAGCTGAGTGCTTATAAACATCACATGCATATAAAGGGTGAAAAGAAAGTTGAAGTAAAATCATTGCATATGGCTAATTTAGCACACATACAAGGGATGTGGAGGTATTTTTTGCAATAAAGAACACATTTAGTTTTTGGAAAAACCATCCTCGATTAATTACTTTCATGCCAGGCCTGTCGCCAGCCACCTTATCCAGTGGTCAGAAAAGTCTGACCATGGATGGGGAGTTTCCGGGTTGGAATCCTTGTCCAGACATAGATGTACTTCTTTCTCATGTCCTTGTCCTTTCTTTGTGTGAATGTGTTGTGCTGTGATTGGTCACATATCCTACAAACGGGTCTTTATGACATGTGCATACTGTGGAAGTCGAACTTCACACCAAATTACGGTATAATTGGAAAAGTGAAGGAGCGCACCCCAAATTGCAAGCCTAGCTGGCACAAGACAACAACATACCTGGCCAGGCAAATGATAGAAAAAATACAAGCCTGATTCAAATTTTGCACACCTCAGGCAAAATGGTTAATATAACTTTTGAGCACTATTATAAACAATGAAATATGCAAACTAAGTCAAAAGTTGACAACATTAATTTGTCTTTTTCATTTTAAACTTTAAGTAAAAAAATAAAAATTGCTCTTCCACAAAAGCATCAATTTTATATGTTTCAAGCATCAAGCATATAACAAAGATTATTTTTAGATATGGGTGATTCTACAAATACGGGAATATTTCTAACATGTAGAATTCAAAAAATTAATTTAAAATTAAAAATCTGAAAAAAATCAGCAAAGCACTTGATAAGTTACATAATTAAAATAGAATATCAGCAGAGCTTAAATGTTTGTATTTTATTGTATTTTTGCATTTTTATTTTTTGAAGGCATATGTGAATGATAAAAAGGACATGTGGATGACACAATGGGTATGTGAATATAACACAGTAAGTATGTGAATAACACAAACACAATAAGTATATTAATGAAATTTTTTAACCAGTAAACTGTTAGACATAATTTTTAAACATTGTACTGTCATAGTTTGGCTTTTGATTCATCCACGTGCCTTATATTGGAGCATGTGAATGACAATAGAAAAAAGGGCATGTGAATGACAAAACACAAGTAATTGTGTTCTCAAAAAGTCATATCTGAATATTTTTCGGCTTCACTTCGAATTAGAACTCACAAATGTAAGCCTTAGGATTATTCATTGTCAAAATTTATTTACATGTACATTTTACATGCATTCTGTGGGGCATGTTAATGACAAAGATAAAAAACACTTGCCTTGAAAGTTGAGTTTAGCTTGCTTTTTATCAAAAAGTAATTGCAGAACAGCAAAATTAATCCTCATCCAGGAATAACAAAGTTCCATGCTTTGTTTTAAGATGTGTTGCCAGATTTTGAAATATAACATTTCAGAGAAAAATATCTATACTTTTTAGACATGTGGATGACTGATAATCGCTGGGACAAAGTTTAGATTAACTTTTAGAAATATTATTTTCATATTATTTTGCTTTTTTTGTGATTTACATTTTGCACACATTCATATTTATAAATAAAAAACTCTTGAGAAAAAAATTATTTTTTTTAAATCTATATTCCATTGATTGTGAAAATGGCACCTATGGGACAGGGCATGTGGATGACATTTCAATCTAATATCCATTTTTTTAAATGAATAATAATTAAATATTGACATTGTTGATAACGGAAATTATAGAACAAAAGACGCATAAAAATATTCCCAAAATAGTTTTTTATTAAATTAAAAACAAAACGAGCAATCAGTATGGAACACAAATTAGCCCATTTTTGTAGAATCACCCATATACAACTTTCAGTGTGACTAATGCAGTCTGAAAAAAAGCATTGTACCTCTAACTATTTCTGTTAAAAACAGATGATGTGCAGAGCGATCTATTATACTTTTTGCATCCATTTCTGGGTCAGCATCAGAAATTATTTCTGTAAAAAAATTAATTTTATTAGAATGCATAAATTAAAACACATGTTTCCAGCACATTTTTTATTAAACATTTAGTGAATTGATATATTGAAAGTAAATCCTTCTTAAAGAGTGATATTCACAATCTAAATTATTAAAAATTTCTCGTAAACCTTAGTTCAATATTTTAGCATTAAAAACAAAAATTTTGCAGTACAAGCCTAGGTATTAGGAATTAAAAGATTTACAATAATTTTATCTACTGCAGAAACTTAACTATATTCATTTAAAGAAAACATATTAAAAATGTGTGGATAGTAACAGTTATGATTGATGTAGTACTATCCTACCTATTCTGCCAAGTTGCATATCAAGACATTGTAGAAGTGTCATACTTCATCAACTCTTTTACCCTCGACGTAAAAAAAAGGCAACGTTTGAACAAAGATTTTGCTCTACTAGGAAAATTTCTAGTTAGGCTTAACTTAGGCTTCTTTTAATGCACATAAAAGTTCATTTTCTTAACTTTACACTAAATCATGTTTTAAGTAATTTTTGATCTAGTTACAAATTCAAATGAATTTACTAAAGAAAAATAATAAACAAAAAAAAAAGGAAATTATACTCATCCATATAGCAAAAAAAACTATACCTCAGGAATAAACATTTTTCAAGAAAAATAAGTTTTGGAGATCAGTATATTGATGGCATGTACTACTTAGCGAATTTCATTAAAATTAAAAATAGTACGGCATGAAAATTTGTAAAATCTATTTGCAATAACACTTTAATGCGACAGAGTGATTCTTGAAAATGTTCAGACTAATCCCAATGGGAAGGTATTTAGTTTTATATGATGAAGAGGTGTACATATCAGTTTTTGCATTTTTGAAGACAGCAGTGGCTTTGTTTTTATGCATTGGAAAAAACAAGGGTGATTGCTAGATTAAAATATACCTGATAGTTTTAAAAGGGAAATCAAGAACAAAGCTTTTTGAATTAAGGCCTCTAATACTTAAATATACATAATTTTACGCATAACATTAATTGCTTTTGAAAAAGAAAAAAAGACTCATTTTTTATGTACAAATAATTTCCTCAGTCAAAACACTTTGTACACATTAAATTAACTTGTTACTGAGTTTTAATTATCTGTTATCCCTTGCACATATTTTGAAAGAAATGGATATTGCACTTGCTACAGAAAATATAGAAAAGAATTTAACTAAATGCAATACATAAATCATCTAATCTCAATAGATTATGAACTGATTCAAAGATTTCACATGTTCACGGATACAGAATTTAAATACTAACTAGATATGGTACACAGAAATGGAAACTCTTAGAACAAATGAAAGAAAAATGAAATTCAGCATTTAAGTATTAAACATTTCACTTTTAAAAAACACAGAGTTAAGTTTAAAATATTTGAGTTAATGATTTAACTCTTTTATAAAAACGGTATTTTTGCCTCTTAAAAAAGCATAGTAAACATCAAAAATGCGAAAAATCCTAGTTCCATAGCAGACGCAAAAAATTGCTGTTTTGAAAATGAAGGCTTTAAAAATTGAAGGGCCAGGGGGAAAAAAGATGAGTGACCAAAAAGCGATTTCGAGAAAACCGAAGAACAAAGTTTGATTTCTGGTAGCTCATGTAGTTTTTCGAGTTCTCATACACATTTCAGTCGCTTCTCATTTTTTTCCCCCTTCTTGTCCTACCAGATGATACTAGTCCTTCATAGCCCCTATATAGCGCTAATATCTCAAAATTGACGAAAAAATGACTTTCATCTTTCTCCCCCTGGCCCTTCAATTATAAACACCATAAAAAGAGGTTAAGTAAAACTATTTTAGAATTGCATTTTCATACCTGCCAACATGTCTACCTAGAAAATCTTACAATTTTTCCTAAGAAACCGTGCTAAGATAATAGCCTGTTTCTTGATGAAAATCAGACACTAAACAAGTTATTGTAATTATATCACTGACACTTTTCAGCAGTTATCTTTTATTGTAATTAACATTTTAACTTACATTGTACGGCCAAAACGTACAAGTTGGCAGGTATGCATTTTACATTTTGCACAGTTGGCGCAAAAACTAAATGAAACCAGACTCTAATTTTAACTGCTTGAGATTTTGATTTTCATAAAGATCACAGAATTTTGCTGGGTCAATTTTAATAAATAATTATTCAAAAATATACAAAGAAATTTGATTTATTTGCCTCCTAATAAAGGGTGGTAAGCTACAAAGATTACAAAACTTGATCCTCATTTTGGATGCAAAGAAATATTTTTCAAAACGAAGGTATCAAACTATTAAAACGGCAAATAAAAGATTTTATTAAAGTAAAATAATTTTAGAATGGAATTTTAACAGGTCTATTGGGTGAAAATCATTGAGAATTATCAACATAATCGGTTAAAATTTGAAGTAAAACGTAGGGAAAACTGCAGCCAGGGAGATGAAAGCACAAAAAAAGACCATGGATCCAGTAAAATACAGGATAAAAATCACCCCTGAAAAAAGTTAAGTTTGAATAATTCTATATATAGGACTCAAACAAAAACAAGGTGAAATACTAGTTTAAAAGCATAAACTAATATTAATTACTTACTATAGTTGAAACGAGATGCAGAATAAGTTAAACATCTTGATAACTGTAATGCTTGCTTAGCTGAAAAATATATTTTATGAATATTTAATATGATTCTCAAAATTTGAAAATACAGAATCAAATGAGGTATAAAAATAAAACTTAAAGCTAAGGATAACTTGGCATGCTAGCAACAATATCATTTGGCATAAACTGC
>JAXGGA010004514.1:0-87480 GCA_038373865.1 Uloborus plumipes | reverse complement strand
TTAAAAATAACTAATTCGAAATTAAAAATTTGGGCTTCGAGGTGCACGAGGGCGGGGTACGTTCGAATTTTTGAGCCAAGTTTCAGGTCCGTAGGTGCTGTGGGGGCTTCTGGCCAGCGGTTACAAACGTACAAACAGACAAACGAACACCGTCATCTTTATATATATAGACTAGCAGTACCCGCACGGCGATGCCCGTGCAACAAATGTAAAGGAAGTTAACTAAATAAAGTTTAATTCACTCTAACCCTCTAAAGTAAAATTATTATATTTGATTCAAATGTGCTCCCCAACCTTTTGAATTCCACTAAAAGTCATATTAAAGTTTAAATCAATTCGCCAAATAAACGTTTCAATGGAACTTTTGAGATAACTGTAGTGGCAAGATTTTCGAAAACTCTCAACGAACACAGCAATTTTGCCCTTGAAGTTTAACATAATCCACCGATTTAACCGTAATTTCAATGTAAAATTGGTCGCCAAATTTAAATTTATTAACATAGGGAACCGATTGTGTCAGGTAGCTCAGCCTCAACCATTCTTCCATGATTTTAATGTGAACATTAAAAGGCAAGAAATATAATGTCTTTCGCACCATCTCTTTGAAGTGAATACAATCTATAACAGTAACCCTCAAATAAGCAAGATTTCCCTGGCTGGCAGGTTTGGTAAATTTCCAGATTGTTGCCAAACTTTACGACGCCAAATACGAAGAGTAACTTCATAGCGGTGTTACCGAAAATGTCAGAATGGAACTATTAAAAATTTAGGTTTGGCGGCATTATATACATGTTTTAAACATGCAATAAAATACTTTTTAGACTGCAAACAACTACTGTTCCTTCACAGAGCGTTTTCTTTTTCTTTAATTTGGAGAAAGAAGTGTTTCACTGGCTGGGAGGTTTGGTAAATATCCCTATTGTTGCCAAACTTTACCACGCCAAATACGAAGAGTAGCTGATAGCCATCGCTATTTTTTTAACAATAATAGTTCCATTCTGACATTTTTGGTAACACCAAATTTTGAGGAATTCAACTGAATAAATTTAAATTCCCTCCGACCCCTCTGAACTAAAATTATTATATCCTTTAGTTCAAATGCGCTCCATCTTTTAAACTCCACTTAAAGTCATGTTAAAGTTTAAATCAATTCGCCAAATAAATCAAAAAGACAGAAAATTAAGAAAGAAATAAGAGATATTAAGCATTCAAATTGAATAAATTTTCAAGGCTTAAATCTATACGCACAATTTTAACCACAAAGTAACTTCAAGGACAAAAGAGCAGCTGATCAGGAAAATGGACCTAGTACCATAGTTGAGCGTACATAGTTAAGCCTTGAAAATTGACTAAATTTGATTAATTAATATCTCCTGTCCTAATTAACGGACAGAAACGTGCTAAAACTTTTCTTTTTCAGAAAAAAAACCCCTCTCCAACGATATATAACGTTTTGGGGTGGGGGAAGGTTTTCCCCCCTCAATTATGGCGGATACACCAAAAATGAGACTAATTAATTAATTTAAAAATAACTAATTCGAAATTAAAAATTTGGGCTTCGAGGTGCACGAGGGCGGGGTACGTTCGAATTTTTGAGCCAAGTTTCAGGTCTGTAGGTGCTGTGGGGGCTTCTGGCCAGCGGTTACAAACGTACAAACAGACAAACGAACACCGTCATCTTTATATATATAGATTATTTCTTAATTTTGTGTATCCGTATCCCACTTTAGGAATATTTCTTTCGTTTTATGCTACAACCCAATTGAAAAAGGCCTAGGGTATAGCTAAAAGTAGAGAAAACGTTACGCAAAGTTAACCCGCTGAACAATTAGTTTTAAATCTTTTTCTGACACAAATAGTGTATTTATTTCATTTATTCTTTTATTTTTCAGCTTTTTAAATCTAAAATTGAAACGCTTTATATCTATCTTGCAGTTAAAAAAAGGATTTACTTATCTGTATACAATATATCTTACGCCATTTTTGTAATAAATGTATTTCATCGTACTGTAAAGGGGGAGGGGAGTCCTCCTAATTTTAAAACAAGAGGAGATCCAGAAATTTATCAAAGAGTAGGCGATTAATTGCTTTACTCATACCTCTTTCGACTTTTACTTATTCCTCTGCATAAATCTTTAGGTTTTACAGGAGTTCAAAGACTTTAACAACACTTTAAGGTCATCGACCACATTTCGACAGCAAGGGTCATTCCATGTCAAGTGATTCAAAATCTAACAAAACTTTTACCTCACATTTTTGTATTTCTTTGAAATTTGTCTCATCAGTTGTACCCTTGGAGGTAATCAAAAGTCCCAATTTTTAGGTTTTTATCTCTTTTATTTTTTTATTTATGAGACTTTGAACTTTGGAAAAACCCTCGTTTTTTCATGGATGCTTGAACATAAAAGGGACCCTAACTCAGCATCAAATATAGATAGAACGATTTGGTAAACGGCATTTTAAAGAGCGTTAGTTGCCGTATAATCTGATATGCAACATGACTAATTTCTAAAAATTTTATTTTTTAAAATATGAAATTTAAATTTTAAATTTAAATTTCTCAAAAACATATAATGAATTTTTTTCAAAAAATTCTCAAAAATGCTTGTGTATTTTATCTTTGTTTGCACAAATTTTCAGCTTGGGATCTCAATGGGATCATATTTTTTGAATTTTTTAATAAAATTGAATAGGAAAAAAAATGATATTTTTCGGATTCTATTTATTTAAATGGGAAGTCCTCTTGCTTGTGATGGTCTAAAAAGTATAAGTAAACATGACTATGCTTGAAGTGAGCTGGCATGAACTTGTAGATTGGTCAGGTTTACCCCCCCCCCCTTCACAACCACTCTTTTTTATTTCAAAACTGTTCAAAATGTTTAAAAAAAACTCTTTGATACAAAATGAATAGTAAAGTTATTTTAAGTTGGTAAATGGGTTTCTTATAACTAGACAAAATATCCCCTCTCCTTCATCCAAATATATCATTAGCACTATACAGGGTGTCCACTCCAATCGTGGACCAATAGCTAATTTCTAAACCGTTAGAGATAAGCATATAGTTTATTTAAGAAAAAATCTCCAAATTACGAAAGGAATTTTGGGTCTATTCAATGTTTTTCAAAAAATCAAATTTTGAAAGAGTTACGAAATTTAAATTTTTATACAGCCCCCCAGTCCTATCAATCATATTTAGTAAAACATTCTTGACACTGTAACGTTTAAAACTAAAAAAAATCACTCTTCTACCACAAAAATTGACCGAGTTATGACGTTTTGAAAAATCAAGATTTTGTATTATTTCATGACGTCATCGAGCGATCGCTTAAGGGACCGTATGCGAAATCCTTCAAAATCTTGATTTTTCAAAACGTCATAACTCGGTCAATTTTTGTGGTAGAAGAGTGATTTTTTTTTAGTTTTAAACGTTACAGTGTCAAGAATGTTTTACTAAATATGATTGATAGGACTGGGGGGCTGTATAAAAATTTAAATTTCGTAACTCTTTCAAAATTTGATTTTTTGAAAAACATTGAATAGACCCAAAATTCCTTTCGTAATTTGGAGATTTTTTCCTAAATAAACTATATGCTTATCTCTAACTGTTTAGAAATTAGCTATTGGTCCACGATTGGAGTGGACACCCTGTATTAATATGACGTCTAACCTGGGGATTGAATTGAGGATTATTTTCACCCTAGGTATAACTTCTTTTTCAGACGAAGTGTTTCTTTTTCAATCCGAACTTCACAAAGTGTACTTCCATTCAATATCTGACATTTAACTTATGATTTATTTCATCTCCTACTCCAGCACCAATCTTCAATTTTGGAGGGAGGAAAGAAATGGTTCGCCCCAAGATCATAGCAAACAGCAAAATAGCATTGTTTCTCCTTGTTCTCATTGTTTTTTCTATTCTTTTCGCACAAAACTGAAAAGAAATCAGAGTAGCAGATCATATGTCTGTCCCTACAATTCTCTTTCCACAACATCTAGTGTGCAGGTGTTATTTATTTATTTTAATTGTTTGTTTTCTTTTTCATTTTCATTTTGTTGTAAAGGAGAGTAATGCAGCAAGATATATCTATATACATGTATTAAAATCAATTATAGATTAAACAAACACTGCTTTTTTGAGCATAACCTCCCATGTTGTATAACTTCTTTACGGATTGCTCCCTCCCCCTTACCCTACCTTCCCTCTCCAGACTTATTTTTTATCATCCCCCCGCCCCCCATTTCAAAGCCTTAGTCTCTACTGATGCCTGGTAATGTTTCCGTTTGTTCTATTTGTAACTCTTTCTTATTAGCTCGTGAGTTTTGTCCAATAAGAGAAAGGAAAGGCAGTTATGGGGACTGACATATGACCTGATACTTTGATTTCTTTTCAGTTATGTGCGAAAATAATGGGAAAACACTATGAGAACAAGGGGAAACAGTGCTATTTTGCTGTTTGCTATGATCCTGGGACGAACAATTCCCCCCCCCCCCCAAATTGAAGATTGGTGCTGGAGTAGGGGATGAAATGAATCATAAATTTAATAAACTTAAGTACACTTTGAAGTTCGATTGAAAAAGAAACATTTTGTTTGAAAAACAATTTATCGGTAGAGTAAAAATAATCCTCAAATCAATCCCCAGGTGAGGCGTCATATTAATAAAGTGTGAATAGTACATTGGGTGTTGGAGCGGTTGCACTTCGTCTTGTTGTAAGGAAGCCCATTTACCATCTTTAATTAAGTTTACTATTCATTTTTTATCAGAGAGGTTTTTTTTAACAGTTTGAACAGTTTTTTTGGGGGGGGGGGTATGGTCAGGAAGGGAGTGGGGGGGCTGCCTAATATACAATTTCATGCCTGCTCACTTACCTAGGATAAAAAAAAATCCTCAAGTCAATCCCCTGGTTAGACGTCATATTGTAATAGTGTTAATGTTATATTTGAGTGAGGAAGGGGATAGTTCGTCTAGATATAAGGAAACCCCTTTTACCAACTTTAAATAAGTTTACTATTCATTTTGTATGAAAGAGTTTTTTTTTTTAAAACATTTTAAACTGTTTTAAAATAAAAAAGAGTGGTTGTGCAGGGGGAGGGGGGCTGACCAGTCTACAAGTTCATGCCAGCTCACTTCAAGCATAGTCATGTTTACTTACTACTTTTTAGACCATCACAAGCAAGAGGACTTCCTATTCAAAAACATAGAATCTAAAAAATATCATTTTTTTCCTATACAATTTTATTAAAAAATTCAAAAAAATATGATCCCATTGAGATCCCAAGCTAAAAATTTGTACAAACAAAGGTAAAATATGCAAGAATTTTTAAGAATTTTTTGAAAAAAATTCATTATATGTTTTTTGAGAAATTTAAATTTGAAATTTGAATTTCATTTTTTAAAAAATAAAATTTTTATAAAACTAGTCATGTTTTATATCAGATTAAACGGCAACTAACGTACTTTAAAATGCCTTTTACCAAATCGTTCTACCTATATTTGGTGCCGAGTTATGGTCCCTTTTATGTTGCCTCATCCATGGAAAAATGAGGATTTTTCCAAAGTTCAAAGTCTCATAAATAAAAAAATAAGAGAGATAAAAATCTAAAAATTGGGACTTTTGATTACCTCAAAGGGTACAATTGATGAGCCAAATTTCAAAGAAATACAAAAATGTAAGGTAAAAAACGTTGGATCTCTTGACATGGAATGACCCGTAAGGAAACTTAAGGTATATAAAAATATTTTTGAAATAAGAAATTGAACCGACTTCGGAACTTCACTCGGCAAGTGCTCTAAAAAGTAAAAAATAATTTTATTCTTTGAACACCATCGACACTAAATTTAAACATAAGTTTTGAAGTCGGCGCAAAAACACTATATAGAATCATACGAAACTATAATTTAACTAGATATATAAATTGCAATGAATACAGATTCTTTAATCGCATTCGCATACACTACATTGACAACCACATACAGGGTGTCCACTCCAATCGTGGACCAATAGCTAATTTCTAAACCGTTAGAGATAAGCATATAGTTTATTTAGGAAAAAATCTCCAAATTACGAAAGGAATTTTGGGTCCATTCAATGTTTTTCAAAAAATCAAATTTTGAAAGAGTTACGAAATTTAAATTTTTATACAGCCCCCCAGTCCTATCAATCATATTTAGTAAAACATTCTTGACACTGAAACGTTTAAAACTAAAAAAAAATCACTCTCCTACGACAAAAATTGACCGAGTTATGACGTTTTGAAAAATCAAGATTTTGAAGGATTTCGCATACGGTCCCTAAAGCGATCTCTCGATGACGTCATGAAACAATGCAAAATCTTGATTTTTCAAAACGTCATAACTCGGTCAATTTTTGTCGTAGAAGAGTGATTTTTTTTTAGTTTTAAACGTTACAGTGTCAAGAATGTTTTACTAAATATGGTTGATAGGACTGGGGGGCTGTATAAAAATTTAAATTTCGTAACTCTTTCAAAATTTGATTTTTTGAAAAACATTGAATAGACCCAAAATTCCTTTCGTAATTTGGAGATTTTTTCCTAAATAAACTATATGCTTATCTCTAACGGTTTAGAAATTAGCTATTGGTCCACGATTGGAGTGGACACCCTGTATTTATGTAGTGGTACAAATATTCAGCTCTTAATTTTCAATGGTTTCTCTGAAAAATGTTGGCAAAATGTAGTTAAACATTTTATCTATAGTTTTTGCACAGACTTCAAAACTTATGTTTAAATGTAGTGTTGATGGTGTTCAAAGAATAAAATTATTTTTTAATTTATAGAGCACTTACCAAGCGAAGTTCCGAAGTCGGTTCATTTTTTTTTTTTTTTTTTTTCAAAAATATTTTTATTTTATTCTTTTTAGTGTAAATGTACATATGAAATAAGGTAAGGTTTCCATTACAAAACTTCACCTAATTTGCTTAAGTAAATGCTTCATAAAACTATGTAAGGAAAAACAAGAAATTCTGTCAAGAACTAAACGAGCCTACTTCCCCGTACATAGACATCGGCATTCTAGCATCTGATCATTATTCTCTTGATTATCTGAGACTGAAAATTATGTCAAACATACCTTTTTAGCACTTAAAGCTGATTCCTAAAAGCAAAATATACCCTCGCATCAGACGAAATAGACACGTAAAAAGTAAATAAACGAATAAATAAAGTTTTGTCGCAACTTTTAAAGCATGGAATTGTTAGTTCTTCCGTAGAAAAAATCCTCAATCGTTTTCAAAAAAAATAAATAAATAAATAAATAAATAAAAGTACAAAGAGCATCAAAACACATTTTATCAAAGAAAGAAAAAAAAAAAAGAAAAAAAAACTCGTCCGTTAATAAAATGCCTCGAATTTCACTTTTAATCCGTTGCCAGTTGTTAAATATAAATAAAGAATAAAATGCCATCGTGAATGAAAAATTTTTGTTGCAAAAAAAATCGTCTGCCAAAAAAAAAAAGAAAAAGAATAACAATAATAAATAAAAATAAACAAATGAATCAATAAACAAAAAATCGTCCGCACAGTCAGTCATTTTTTTTCTGAGCCTGCATTTCCGCCATGTTTGCGAAGTCGGAGTCGGAATCAGAGTCCTCACAGAAGATTATTCAGAAAAGTACTTATTTACCAAAACCATTTTCTTACAAAGTTAGTGTTGGAAGAAATCCGACATTCATATCCCCGTAGGCGCTAACGTTCATTTTTTTTCCTGAACGGTTCAATATTGAACGAAAAATGGTTCAAATCAAAAAACGAAATATGGGAATGAGCCTCTCCGAGATCTTTCAAACAAGAAAAAAGTTTATTCCATTCGGACGATTCACTCAAAAGTTGTTAGGTGGGGAAAGGTTGCTTGAACGGTTCAATGTTGAATGAAAAAATGTTCAAATTGAAAATTTAAATATGGTAATTAAGTATTCTTGCTGAGATCCTTCGAACAAAAAAAAAGTTTATTTAAATCGGACTGTTCACTTAAAAGTTATTAGGGGTGATAGCTTGCTTGAGCGGTTCAATGTTGAACGAAAAATTGTTCAAATCGGAAATGTAAATACGGGAATGAAGTATCCTTGATAAGATCTTTCGAACAAAAAAAAGTTCGTTCAAATCGGACTGTTCATTCAAAAATTAGCATCGCGGGACAGGTTGTTTGAACGGTTCAAAGTGGAACCAAAAATTGCTCAAATCGAAAAATCAAATATGGGAATGAGCTGTACTTGCCGAGATCTTTCCAACAAAAAAAGTTTGTCAAAATCAGAATGTTCATTCAAAAGTTATTAGGGGGGATAGACAGACCGACCGACCGACCGACGGACCGACACACAAATTCCCATCTCAATACCCTACTTTCAAATTTTTAATTTTTCGATATTCATTTTACCTTTTTATTTCTCTTTGGATTTTTTTTTCGAACTTGGCGATATTTTTTTTAACTTGGCGATATTTGTTGGACTTTGCGATATTTTTTAGATGCATTAAGCCACTTTTAATACTTTTTCCGTCTTTCTTTTATTTTTAACGGAAAGTAGGCTAAAAAACAAAGAAAGTATCAACGCGTCTAAAATTTTAAACGATTGAAACTAAAAAATAATCTTTGTTATTCTGTGGTATTTATTTGTGTACTAGCTTAATCAAAGGCTAAATATTAACGGCTTTTTAACTAATTTATATTTCAAAACAACACTAGATTCTCGCGGTTCATACAATTTTACGACGTATTACGTACGTGGCCCGCTAAAAGAGTTTCATGTTTGCTTCAGTTAGGCCTTCATTCAAAATTTTCATTATCATTGTAATAACTGTTTCATATCAATCATGTTTTGTAACAATGGATTTCATATTTAATCATTTAGAACAAATCGCTTTAAATTTGAGCAAAAATTTGGAGATTTTCCTCACTTTCTTCAGAATTCCTTTATCAAACCTTATGTAAATTAAGACTAATAAAACCTGAAATATTACGAATCAATCAGTACCTGGTACGACTTTCAGTTCGTTGGAGTTCAGGAGAAAAAAGCAGGACATAGAAAGATACTCGGTTTAAAATTTTCAAAAAGACCATAGAAATGAATTTCATTATACAATCCAGAGAAGCCTTGAGTTCAAAATGGTCATTATTACGATTACTGTCACCCCAATTTTTTTTTCGAAAGATTTCTGCAGGTTCCCGTTATCGAACCCGGACCTCAAGAGGATGGGACCAATCGGAAAGAGACCTTTTTAACAAAAAAAGAATTTTTGAAATCGGTCCAGGCATCTTCGAGTAATCTTATAACATACAAAAAAAAAAAAAAATTCTCCGACGAATTGTATAACCTCCTCCTTTGTTGAAGTCGATTAAAAATAGACAGGATGGGTTTTGCTCACCGAATGGCAATCTCTTGATTCCGGATGTACCCGATCGGCTACATTGATAAAAAAAACTGTTAAACTATTCTTTTGTTCAAAAATCATTTGAAACAAAAGATCTCTATTGAAAACCCTCCAGTTTTATTATCGTGATCTAAAGAACATTACAGGCTACATTTTGAAAAGGTTTTCTCAAGCAAATGTAGCTGGTGATAACTTGTTGATCGCTGATGTTTTACGTGGTGTAAAATGTTATTTTCCTCTCCTACTTTCAAATTTTAACATTAATGAGATTTATTTTGTTGACCAAGTCACAAACTCGAAAGTAAGTTCTGACATAAGTACACCATTTCGGTTTGTGTGTGTGTGTGTGTGTGTGCGTGCGCGAAAGCGTTCTGTTTTAAAATGTAAATAACGGTACCTCGTATCTTCCGTCAAAAAAAAAAATATATTTTATCACGGGACGCGGGAGCGTCCCGCCCCGCCAACAAAACTTAATACAAGCCGCCAAGAAATTTCTGTCGCCAAGAAAAATGTAAAAGAGCGACTAAGGACTGATTACGCGAGTAACCAAACCGGGGTTTTCACCCCTCTGTATCTCAGCCCCATAAAGATCCCTAGAGTTTATTTTTGGTATACTCAATCTCCAGCGGCTCCTGATGGCACATACTAAAGCAAAACATCCAGGACCCTCAGGGGGAGGGGTGATAAATGTTAAAAAATCGCTATTTTTCGCACTTTTTAAAAATTGTTTGACAGGGGTCCAGACTAAACGGTAACTCGGATTGAGCTCTGCTTTTGCACCCACATTTATTTTGTCCCAAAGCTCGGCATAGGGGGTTTTTCGACCCCCCACCCCCTCCCCCCTCGTTTTTATTTTCCGTATCTTTTCTCCCCGGGGGTCTTTAGTGTTGATTTTTGGTATGAATATTCTCGATGAGACATTGAGGACGTTTTCCCAAAATTTACCCCCCGGGGTCATCGCACCCCGGAGTTATTAATGCTTAAAATTGGTCCGATTTCTATCTACTAGCTCTGTTCAACATCTGAGCATTTATGTTGTCATTGTTGGGCGACGAGGAAAGAAAACTCAATGATTTATAATTTCATCTGTTGCCAGTTTCTATTTGTTAACAAATAAAATATTTGTAATTGATTTTATTGCATAAGGCTTTTAAAAGGGATCTTCAATTTAGTTCATTTTAATATGAGATCGGCAGTAAGGTGTTTGGGTTTTTTTTTTTTAACTTTTAATTTAATCGTAGTATTGTTAGCAACTAGCTTTGTTTTGCGTCGGTTCGGGTGGTACGTTGTGATTGATTTCAAATTTATCCTAGACTGAAGAAGATCCTTGAACTGTTGCACCAAATGCATGCCGCCAAGAAAACCACATACGTCGGACCGCCAAGAAAAATGTTGAAGGGAAAAAAAAACATGCAAAGTAAATTTTGAAGGGGAAAAAAAACATGCAAAGAAATAATATTAATGCAAAAACATGTGATATCTCCCCAAAAACAACAATGTTATAAAAAAATCCCCCGCCAAGAAAACCTTAAACACTCAGCCTTAAAAAGTTATTATATCGAGTTTTCCCGCCAAGTTTGTGCCAAACTACAACTAACCTGTATGTATAGTTCTTTTAAATTGTTTTCAGTTTTGCCAGGCGGGAAGCTTTGTCTTGTGAGGTGGTTGCTTAATGAGTAAAAACTTCCCGCCTGGCAGGACTGAAAACAATGTAAAAGAACTATACATACAGGTTAGTTGTAGTTTGGCACAAACTTGGCGGGAAAACTCGATATCATAACTTTTTAAGGCTGAGTATTTAAGGTTTTCTTGGCGGGGGATTTTTTTACAACACTGTTGTTTTTGGGGAGATATAAATAGACTAAAATATACAGCCAAGCAGTTGTATATTTAAACAATTGTTTTTCTTCTGGCCTGAAGCAAAGCTTCCAAGGCTTGGGATTTTCCAAAGGTTTTGGACTGTCCATTAAGGCTTTGAGTTCTTGGGATTTTGTTTGAAATTCTTGGACTTGAGTTAATTCATGAAAAGGTTACATTTATTAAATATTATTCAGATAAAGCATTTTCCCTAAAATATAGATTTTTGGCGACGCGATCTAAAATTCACATGGTTATTTTTTAAAAAGGTTGCGTAAAATACAAAAAAAAAAAAAAAAAAACTCTAAAACTGGATGCTATTCCTCACTTTATGTTGTACAACTTTCCTTCCCACTTTATAGTGTCTGTAAGTTAAACTATTAACAAACCTTTTTTTTTTACATTAGGCGATTTTAACGTTGCGTTTGTCCACTTTAATTATTTTTAGGACTCTTAATTGGCCAACTGCAATATTAACAATCACAAAAATGTGAATAAAATTGTTTTTTGCATAGTCTTCTGGTTTCATTCTTTGTATTATTAGTAACTAGCTTAATACCCGGCGTTGCCCGGGTGCTTATTAATACAACATAGCATTCAGGGAAAAAAGTTTGAAAGAGTTCTATTCATATGGGTATAAAATAATTTGCATCAATCTGTCTCTTAGGTACAAACTTTGAAAAAAACTAAAATATTACAGAAAGATAGACGTTTACAGAAAAATAGTCTTATCAAAAGGTGAAAATCTTTACTAATATATAAATCTGTAGAGTTTGTTTGTTTGTTTGTTTGAACGCGCTAATCTCAGGAACTACTGGTTCGATTTGAAAAATTCTTTTTGTGTTGAATAGTCCATTTATCCAGAAAGACTTTAGGCTATAGTTTGAAAAGATTCGATTAGCGATTAGTTTTTTATTCGAATTCAAGGCAAATTTTCACGTAAATCGCCGAATACTGGGGTTAAAAATTACTTGCACATATTAATGTTACATATCGTTGGAAGCAGAAAAATTTTGTCCGTCCTATGCAGTTTGTTCCGATAACTTAAACACGGCACGAGTTATTCAATTTTTAAACTTGCCTTTTGCAAGGCTTCACCCGATTTCTTGCAATACTTGGTTCATTAAAACCATCAATAAAAAATAAACTAATTATTCCACAGTTTTGATTTTTACGCCATTGGATAGAGCGATATTTTTAACCCCAGAATTGATTCGACTTACAGTCGAAGAACCAAGCTTTTATCTCCACTAGAAAAAAAGTTACAAGCGTTTGAACTTTGAGTTCGAAAACCTCTTTCCTGATCAAACTATTAACATTTTATTGCGTTGCTATGGCGACATCTTTTAAATTCATTGTTGGTGTCCTTTTCTTCATTTCGTTTCTTAAAAGCATTTCATTTTACGGCGTTTCAACAAGGCAAATAATGCGATCGTCCGTGTTTCACTTGAATTCCTGCCTACTTAATGACTTATTTTTTTTTTCTGGTACCATTTTGAAAATGTGTTTCAAATTAAATTGTAATTCATGTTTTTAGCAGGGATTTTTTTTTGGCTGCGATCTAAATATTAAAACAACTTTTTTGTTTGGAATTTTGCAATTAATGTTACAGGAAGAGAACGGTTTGGAAATATTTGTTTTTGGTAGGGAATTGTATTTGTTTATTAGGGAGAGTGTTAAATATGTGCTACTTGACATTGTTTTTATTCCTAAGGAAGCATGTGCAAATAATGCGATTGACTTTTTTATGCGGGAAAGTTTTTTAGCGAGCCGCTTTAGCGGGGAGTAGTTTTTTGAAACCGGTTTCGCTAAAACTTTCCTCCCTCCTTTAAATGCGAGCCGCCTTGGCGGCGAATAGTTTGCTGAAACTTTCCTCGCTACTTTAAAGGCGAGCTGCCTTGGCGGTTATATATCATTATATACCGCCTTGACGGCGAGTAGTTTATTTAAATTTTCATCACTACTTTAAAGCCCGTGCAACGCCGGGCCCCACAGCTAGTTAAAGATAAATGTTGTCTGCTTTGGCGCGTCCACTGGCATGAAATATATGCACATGGAAGTGAAAAAATTGCATCAATTTCACCCGCCAAATTTAAAATATTAACTTTTCTCTATTAATTGTTCCCACCTACAAAGTAAAAATTATTATCACTCAGAAATAAATCTATTTCTCGTTCTGAAGGCTTATCTCCATTACAGACGCAACTGTCGTCGCATTGCAAATTTGAAATTCAAATCCGTGGTTCTTTTTATAAAGTGCACATTAATTATGATTGTTTTTTACTTATTTCAATGCTAAAAGGAAATAGGTGAGCCTTAAATTGAAAATTCATTACTTTAATCGTAATCATTGTTGGAAAATACTCATATTTAAAAATCTTAAATTTCATCAATTTGAATGCTAAAAGGCCTATCTCGATTACAATATAAATAGGCTAGATTCCTATAAAAGGGTCATTTTTTGACAAAAAATTTAAATTTGAGCTTTTTAGATTTTTTAAAATTTCAAGACCCCGCCTATGAGAATTCTAGGGCATCAAGGAACCTCTGTGTCAAGTTTGATGAAAATCTGACGCAAACTGTGGATTTGTATAGAGAACAAGTATATGGGCGATTCTCTGTAAAGTGGTAATTGGCTGTCCGGACGGAGTATTTTAAAAATAATAAAGTGTAATAAAGTAATTATCACTCTTAATACAAGTAAAGCATTAATACTTTGTGGCCCAATTGTATTTGGAGTAATAACAATTTATTTTTTTTTCTAGAAATTATCTAAGGGACCAAAAACACAGTCCCCTGGCTGTCCCAATCCCATAATTTGACTGTTAAAGATAGTGTTTCAAAAAACCTATTAACACAACATAAATTTGGCAATTAATATCTAAAAATAGAATAATCTCCATATATTATTTCTCTAAGCCGAATCCTATACCCGGTCGAAATTCGCTCATTTCTTTATCGAATTGCATGAAAATTTATGATTTTGAAGCTTATCCTGCGGGCTATTGACGAAAATTAGACCCACCCTCTAAAAAGTGTCGGTTCGTTTTTTATTCGAACTTCAATTTTTGGGCACAAAATTGACTCTATCTGGCGAAATAATTGTCGTATCGTCTCCATTTTAATTTCATTCGAAAGATTAAAAAAATGCGTTCTTTAGAACGTTTCTCCGCTAGCGCCGCGTAACGAGAATCTCGAAAATCCACGTTTAAGCGACTTATAAGCGATTGAAGTTTGAAAAAGTTAAATTTTTTGCTCAACTGTCAAAATCGTTACATTGTTGTTCAAATCAATTTTAAATGCGACATTTCAAGCCAAGGCTTAGCTCAGTAAACCTTAATTCTGACTTTTATTGTTTCAAAATACTATGGTAGTTTTGCGATAACGTTAGTATTTAGTTTAGTAGTAGCCTTGGGTATTTGATTTTAATATAGGGTATCACTTTTGTAGTAGTTGTAAAAGTGAACGTGTCTTTGATCTCTTTGAAAAGTTGTCAGAACGACGGCAGTAGATGGCGATGTTGTGCAAATGAAGCCAATAAAAATTGTCGTATTAAATTTTAAGTTTAGAGGTTTCTTTTTTTTTTCTTTGCGGAATTCCGCACGGGTCACCTAGTGAAGCTATATTTTTCTTATGAAAAAAGGTATAATTACGTATTTCTAAAACTTAAATTTGTCATGTAAATTCTGTCCGGAGTTTTTTCAAATAGTCCCCTGCGACAAATTCAAAGCTGTAATACGAAAAATCTATAACTTTTGCAAATTCTTTTTGGCATGAAGTTTAAAGTAATCAGTGTGAATTTGCCGAAATCGCCGAGAACGGTGTTGAAACGCTACTTTGCTTGGTTTGAGAGCCACATTTGTGCTGAAAGTATGCATCGTGATCGTTGCGAAAACAGTCCTCGGGGAAGTGATTTTATTAATGTCAATTAATTTAATTATAAAACATATTAGTTATTATGTCCACGATTTGTGCCTCAATTTATATAGTAGTCTCGTAACTAATTATGTTCCAATAGTTTTGCAGATATTACGCAACAAAGAGCAAAAACACAGTCACCTGGCACAGTCCCCTGCCTAGTTATACTAGGCGGGGGACTTATCCCCTATCATGATTTATCGGAAAAACACAAACTTCAATTGGCCCTCTTTCAAACCAAAGTAATAGGTTCATTTTCTGAGCAATAGTACTATAATTATACGAACATTTCAAAAAACCCTGCCCGGACAGATTTCGTGTGAAAAATGACGAGTTTACAGAGAATCGCCCTTATATACATACACTCATTTTTATAGATCTAGATTTTGTGAGTTCAATCTTCGGTTTTAAGAAAAATTCCAATGGCCACCCTGATTTGAAGAGAACAACTAAGTCTGCGCTTTTTATCGCATTTATCAAACGAAGTTCAATGAATCTCTTGACGTAAGGAAAAATCTTTCGATTAATATTAATAAAGATTTCAAGTTGAAAATGGTTAAGAACAACTATTTCCAACTATTTTTGATTTAGTATTGAATAAAATGCTGCCATGGAGATAAAAACAAAACAAAAGTTTTTTTTATTTAGTAGAAAACCATTTTCCTCAACTTTCACGAGCGACATTTCCTTCTGATGAAAAATGAATTTTTTCCCTTCATTTGAACAAAATATTTTGAAACAACAAAAAGTGCGAGACACTATTCTCTCTTAATAATATCCCTTTTTAGAATTTCTGGAAAGCAGTCAATATGCAACCCATCTCGACTCAGCTGACATGCAGCACTAAGTTGCTAGAAATCAATACAAAAGGACAGATTTATGAATTCTGCTCTTTTCTGCTTCAGTGGAAATAAAAACAAAAAGCACTGAATATTTTCCACTTCTTAGATGGAAAAGAAATGGAATCTATTTGTTAAGATTTTCTCATGGCGAGAGATAAGAGGATTTTTTTTGAAAGAAATTCTTCGATACAGCTCTGATTAAAAGGACAAAACAAATGTTTTTAAAAATGATGGTAGCTCCATTAAAATTCATATCAATACTATATAATCCTCAATTTTTTTTTAAATACTTGTATTTTTTCACTCACTGATCATTATTATCATTATTATTATGCAGTACAGCACATGTTTTTGTATAGAGTGTTATTAAAAGAAATTTTTAATCATTTAATTCTAAAGTGAGAATAAGGCAGATATGAGTGGACTTTAAGTTTCAAGTAAAACGGTTGGAAAATAAAATCCAAGGCGGTCGGAGTCGGAATCGTGGAGCGGAAGTTGGACGGATTTTAGGATAACAGAGTCTGGAGTCGAATATTGATAATTCCAAGAGTCAGAATCGGTTCAGACTAGTTTGGGGGCAAATTAGTCGAAGTCTGAAATTTTCTCTGCAATTCCGCAACCCTAGTACAAACCCTTTTTGAGCTTTTTTTTTTTTCCTGAATTTCAAAATCCCACTTATGTGAATTTCAGTGCATCAAGGAACGTCTGTGCCAAGTTTGATGAAAATCCGACGAAAACTGTGGATTTGTATATTGAACAAACATACAAAAATACGTCCATTTTTATTTTTATGCATATAGATTACAGTTACGTCTTTTAGTTAACATGTTAAATGAGAGATGACCTAGTATGGGTGAAATTAAAAATAGCTTATTTACGAAATCAGAATTAATAGGCTCAAGTCAATCAACAACGATTATATTTTAAAAACAAAATAAAAAGTCATTTGCTTCTAATCAAAACGCCTTTGTAAAGCATATTTTAATGAACTCTCCTCTTAATAGTCTCTTTGTAGTTTTTCGCAATAATGTTTCCTATAAGCGTTCACTTGTCCTCTGTTATTCATTCTAATCTGAATTTGTACTATATACCTCAATTGTAGCTTAAAAGCACTTTGAACAGCAGTCTAAATCATTGTGTGAGTAATAGCACTTCGTGCTCATATCCTAGGATACACAAGGTAACCATAACTCAGATCCCCCCCCCCTCTTCTCACCGCGTTGCGGAGGACTCCAAGTACAGGGTTTTTTCAGCGCTGTTGGAAAATTCGAAGAGGTAATTTAAGTATCATTTTACTAACATTTCTAAATTCTGTTTAACTAGAAGTATTTAAGCCTTCTTTGGAAAAGCATTTTTCAACAAAAGTGATAATTTTATTTTGAAAAAATTTATATTTACCTAATTGTAATATGCAGACACGATGTTAAACCCAAAGTCTCTGAGTCACTGATAAGTTGTTGAATTTAATGAATAGTCTCACGATTAAATTAAACTAACTGATCAATGCGAAGCATTCACACTTGACATAAGGAATACAAAAGACACGTTTTTTTTTGTGTAATTGTTTTAAATAATAAAAATGTGAATTGTTTATTTTTTGCTGTTAACTGTGAAAAAATCTTTAAAATTATGTCTTACTTTTGAAGTTTTGTGAAATATTACTTGAATTATGCCGTTATAATTACACACAAAAAGTATAAATAAATAAAATAAAAAACAGCTTTGAGAAATAATATGTATGATAGAAACTCGGAATAGAATTCTATTGAAAAAAACCCTTTAAAACGACATATTTCTGCCCGCATGCCGATGCCGTTCGTTCAAATTGAAGCATAACGATCTTACAACCGCGCAAATTCGACTTGGTTTTCGGATGATATTTTACAAAAGTAATGTGTAATAAAAAAAGCGAATTATTTTTTGACCAAAAATTATTTTCAAACCGTGAGTCTATTTTTCGTCAGTAGCTGGCATCATAACCTTTAAAATGAGGAGTAAATCAGGGTCTGATAGAAGAGGATATCATAATGTTGTAAAATGAATCAAGATATTTAACACAATTTCAGCTGTATTCTTTTCCTTTCGTCAAGAAACAAAATAGCCAATTCTATATGTACCTTATTCCGTAAAATCGGTGGCAGCATTCTGCATCTAAAGCTGCTTCCAATGTAATGGAGTAACTTAACTGATAAAACTGATGCAACGTTATGAGTGATGCATCACGTTACATCCCTTTTATCAGTTAAGTTACTCCATTGCGTTGGAGGCAGGTACTGTCTGATTTTCTTAAGTAATACCTTCCGCGTATTTACGCATGCGTCAGGTCTTCTCTGATCTTACCAAAATAGGGGTGATAGGTAGATAACAATAAGGGGAAGAATAATAAGAGGCATTTTGAACCGTATCAAACAACGTAGAACGATGCTAATTTCAAGTACATAGTTTAGTTGAATGTGTCAAAAGGATAGCAAATGCAAGTTTTCAATTGAAAACTTCGGAAAGTTCCCACTCAAAGCCCATCACCCCTTTTTAAGTGTAAGGGTTCGCGAGTGCTAGGCGCGGCTTTCACGGATCGACAGTATGCTGCCACCGATTTAATGGAGTAAAGTTACACAAATTTTTAGTGTAGATGTAAACACCAAACTCTTTTGCAGAAAATATGTCTTCATACAATTAGGTGAAAATACGCTTCATACAATCAGGAAATACTTTGACATAAATCTCATTTAAACACTCTTAATCGGAAAAAGTAGGCATGAGTTATTGTCATTCCGATAAAAATGCCTTCAAGATAATAAATAAAAATGCAACTTAATTGTGTCAGCCGAAACACACTTCATTCGGGGTAAAAACTCGAGCGAATTTATTATGCAAGGAAATAACAAAGAAGACGTGAAATTCTTTTGATTAACGCACAAGAAAAAAAGCTACAAAATGCACCCTTTTAAGCGCTTGCGCAAATATATCATATCAGAATCTTCAAACTGATTCTAAGATAAAAGAAAGAAAGAATTGCAGAAATATCAATCGGGGCTCAAACTTTTATGACTTAACAAACCATAAAATTTCGTTACAGGAATAACTAATAGAATTAGCAAATGAATGAATTCCTGCATTAATGGGCAAGAGTTTTTTTTTTTTGCTTGTATTTTAACAATATATCCAAAACATGATTCAGTGCAGAAGAGCATAGTAAAACACAAATTTTTAATATTGGTTATTTCTGGCGCAAAAGATCTTCATAAAGATATAACACATGTAATATTCTCAATTGTACTTTCCTCACTAGCCTCAATTTTTAATTTTTCTACAAAATAGAATATTCTAAGACAAGATGGAGTAGAAATTTCTGGGGAAAAAAAACCTTAGTTTCTGTGGACACGACTAATATGACCCCCAGGGGCCTTCGTTAGAGTGTGCTTATCATTCATTCACTTGTATAAGTGGCGCTCCGACACGAATGATTTATTCACTTTTCTGTTTGAGTTTCGATGTATTGAGCTAGTTTTATAGTGATGCCAATTTTTGGCGGTGGTTTTCCACTTGAAGGAGAAAGGTTCATTCTAAATTACTTCGTAGGGTGATAATTTTGACCAAGAACCGTCAAATCAAGAAAGAAGTTTTTTTAATTTATAAATTGAGCTAGTTTTGATAATAGACGCTTTAATTAAACATGCATTCAAAGTCCTTGCAAAAAATATTTAAGATTAAAAATGATATCAAAAAGATTATCTTTTTTGGTCTTTTAACCAACGCATTGAATAGTTCAATCATGTTACTCATACTGATTTTGTCGGTATTGCATACTTGTATTCAATAAGTGGAAGTTGTTGGAATATGTATGTCTCAAGGTTCGTCAAATTATATGAACACAAAATAATTAGCAACAACAAGAAAACTTATTACAACTTAATACAAAAGAGGCAACATATCCATCATACTTTGACAATTTAGTCTCTTTTTTGTGACCTGAATTCCTGGAATTTCAGAATAAGCTTTTTCAATTTCCTCATAAATGCAACATTTAATAGTGTTCTCGTGCTCATAAATAGATAAAAATGCCATTGAAGCACAACGACGAATGATATTAAATGCTAGAAGAAAATACAATCTAATTACAACTATCCAAATAAAAGGACGAACCTCACAGTATTACGGAATTCAAATCACCTAGGAATAAAATGGCTGGCATTCTCTTTGTCCTTGTCATTACTCTGGTTTTCCGGAAAGCTTTCTCTTTGATGAAACATACAAAATGCAGACATGATAAAACATTCTATCTCAATGCAAATGCATCTTAGTCTAATATTTGCACAGCTTGGTAACATGTCGCAGATCATAAGAGACAGAAGCATTTTCTGCTGTGTAAAAGTTAGTAATAAGTATGTTGTTTTATCGTGAATTTCAAGGCGGGAGGGGGGGACTGTAATTGATAAAGATTAAAGGAAATGGAATAAACTGACACTCGAGATTCACTTCTGTTTTGCATAAATTGGTTTAGAAAATTTTCTTGAATGAATGATTACATCGAAATACTTTTGTTTGATTATTTTAAACAGTCCTCATGAAAGAGGCTTGATACAACATTTAAGGTATTGCGATGTTGAAAAAGAATTGACATAATTCTTGCTAGTTTCATTTTCGCTCCATCTGTATTGTGTGTGTAGTTTAAACTGTATTTATTTAACGATGTTGATAAGGGAAATTTATTTAAAATATTAACAACAATGGTTAATTTACGTGACGATAATTAAATCAAAGTTAACTAAGGTGGGTCGCTTTTAACTTTTTTTTTGAAATCGAAAACGCCTGTGGTGAGAAAAGTTGTGTATTGGTGGCAAATGTTTGTAGCAAAAATTACATTGAAATCAAAATACATTTACATTTCCCGCAACGCCCTTAAAGCTTCGACAAATAAGTAAAAACATTCTTTAGGAAAACATTCAATTACTAAAAACAAAGCAATGATGACTTATATCATTCACACTCTAACCACCATTAATAAATCTTTATCGACGAAAAAATTGAGTTTTCTAAGATCAAATATATAATTTTTCATGATTAAAAGCATAGCTGCAGTGTCTGGTAGCAATATGGGATAACCATTACTAAAATGATATTTAAATCAACTTAAAGCTTATAGCTAGCTACATTGTTCATTTTTATTTTTAACCGACTTCAAAAAAGAGGAGGTTATCAATTCAAAGCGTATGTTTTTTTTTTTTTTTTGTTTGTTCGCACATAACATCAGATCTACTGAACCGATTTGGACGATTTTTTTTGCAATCGATAGGAGATGGTGTAACTTAGGTACCATGTACTCATATGACGATATTTGTTCACTAGAAAAAAAAGTTATTATGGAAAACAGTAAATTTCAGGTCATTTCCCCATTAAAGGATTAAATTTTCAATCCATTGTTGCAAAAATTTTTTGCCTCGCAACAGCAATATTAATAGTAATCATGATGAAAAATTTGAACCATGGCTTAACTAAATCTAACATGAAACTCATTAGCGATAACGTACGTAGTATGTGTTAAAATCTTATGAACAACGAGAAACTAGAATTGCTTTGAAATATAAATTAGTTGACAAACCGTTGAAATTTAAATGGCTTTGATTAAGCTAGTACACAAATAAATGCCAGAGAATAACAAAGATTATTTTTTAGTGTCAATCGTTTATAATTTTAGACGCGTTGATAGTTTCTTCCTTTTTTTCTGTTTATTTTATGGAGAATTTACTTAAGAAAATTAGGTGAAGTTCCGTTTTGGAAATATTACCTTATTTCATAAGTACACTTACACTAAAAAGAATAAAATAAAATAATTTTGGAAAAAAATAGAATCGACTTCAGTTGGAAATTGCTCTAAAAAGTAAAAAATAATTTTTTTCTTTGAACACCATCGAAACTACTTTTAAACATAAGTTTTGAAGTCGGCGCAAGAACGATAGGTCAAATGATATTTAACCATATTTTGCCAACATTTTTCAGAGAAACAATTGAAAATTAAAAGCAGAATATTTGTACCATTACACGAATGTGTGGTAATGAATGAAATATATGCGAATGCTTTTAAAGAACCGGGATCCATTAAAATGTATATAGTTGAATTATAGTTGCGTATGATTCTATACATTGTTTTTGCGCCGACTTCAAAACTTATGTTTAAAAGTAGTTTCGATGGTGTTCAAAGAAAAAAAATATTTTTTACTTTTTAGAGCAATTTCCAACTGAAGTCGGTTCTATTTTTTTCCAAAATTATTTTATTAACCGACTTTAACAAAGGAGGAGGTTATCATTTCAAAGCGTATACTTTTTGTTTTTTGTTTGTTCGCACATAGCATCTGATCCACTGAACCGATTTGGACGATTTTTTTTAAATCGATAGGAGAAGATGTAACTTAGGTACCATGTACTCATATGACGATATTTGTTCACTAGAAAAAAAGTTATAATGGAAAACAGTAAATTTCATGTCATTTCCCCATTAAATGATTAAATTTTCAATTCATTGTTGCAAAAATTTATTGCCTCGCAACAGCAATATTAATAGTAATCATGATGAAAATTTTGACCCAAGGCTTCTCTGGAGTAAGTATGAAATATTAATAAGTAGTCGAATTTAAAGCGATTTGTCCCAAATGATTAAATATGAAATATATTGTTACAAAACGTGGTTGATATGAAACTGTAATAATAATGATAATGAGAATTTTAAATGAAGGCTTAACTAAATCAAACATGAAACTCATTAGCGGGCTTTGATTAAGCTAGTACGCATTGGCTTTGAATAAGCTGTTACGCAAATAAATACCGGAGAACAACAAAGATAATTTTTAGGCAGGGATTCAAGTGAAACAGCACTGCGATCGCTTCGAATTGCAATCGCTACTGGAAGTGAATTACATTATCATCAACTTAACTTGGCATGACGTCACTACGGGTGGAGCCAATAAGAGCTCACATGCACTCAGCGATCTCCTCTTATTCGCCAAGTAGGCTGTGACGTTTTATCTAGCTCGTTTTTCATAGGCAAACGTCACGCTGACGTCACGATGTTTTTATCAAGAAACGTTCTAATGTAATTCATTTCCAGTAGCGATTGTAATTTGCGATGGCCTGTTTCACTTGAATCCCTGCCTTAGTGTCAATCGTTTAAAATTTTAGACGCGTTAATAGTTTCTTCCTTTTTTTTCACAGTTTATTTTATGGAGCCTTTACTTAAGAAAATTAGGTGAAGTTTCGTAATGGGGGAAACATTACCTTATTTCATAAGTACACTTACACTAAAAAGAATAAAATAAAATAATTTTGGAAAAAAATAGAACCGACTTCAGTTGGAAATTGCTCTAAAAAGTAAAAAATAATTTTTTTCTTTGAACACCATCGAAACTACTTTTAAACATGTTTTGAAGTCGGCGCAAAAACGATAGGTAAAATGATATTTAACCATAGTTTGCCAACATTTTTCAGAGAAACCATTGAAAATTAAAAGCAGAATATTTGTACCATTACACGAATGTGTGGTAATGAATGAAATGTATGCGAATGCTCTTAAAGAACCTGGATCCATTAAAATTTATATAGTTGAATTGTAGTTGCGTATGATTCTATACATTGTTTTTGCGCCGACTTCAAAACTTATGTTTAAAAGTAGTTTCGATGGTGTTCAAAGAAAAAAAATATTTTTTACTTTTTAGAGCAATTTCCAACTGAAGTCGGTTCTATGTTTTTCCAAAATTATTTTATTTAGATCATTATTATTATTTCCTCATTACAAATGATGAAAGAAAACAAAATGTTTCTGAAATTAAAATTTTTAGTAATCTCGAAAAGCTATTGAGCAGAAAGGAGACACCAAAAATAGTAAAGATATTTAATCTTGGTATATTTTATGAATGTATTATATACATTATGTTCTTACGGCTGTTCAATGTATATAACTTAAAAAGAAATGAATGAATAACTTGTTACCATGGAAAACTTTTTTCTATATTTCTTTCCCAATGTTATCTAAGTTAACCTTCCGTGATCTAAAGCTTGCCAGTACATGCATTTGATTTCAGTAACACATTTTCTTCTCTGAAAAATATCCGTTACATGTCTTATCTATTATGGATTTCCAATCGCTCTCTGTCAGCAAAAATGTGGGGCACTACCAAGACATTTCTGATAATACTTCACTTAATTTGCTTTTAGAAAGCAATGCACTGATAAAATAGCTAACGGAAAGGTTGTCCGTGTCAAAGAGCATTTTTTTTTTTTTTTTGTTAACAACGAAATCATTTTTGCTCACGTAGATCTTCGACATTGAGTCGTAAACTTGCATTTTGACAGCATCTTTACATCTTCCTTTCAAAAAATATCAATCGAATGCACTCCTGCTTTTCTATCATACTTTCAACAAGTGATTTTTAAACGTTCAAGATTTTCGGCTCGATTGTTCGGTAACCTCGTTTCACTTTGATCACTCTCATGCACATGCACCCCTGAAGAGTTTCATTTTTTTCAGCCATTAAAAAAAATGTTTAAATGCGTCTCTTAGTTTAATACTTTTCGAATTTTAGCTGGTTATTAAATCTCTACCTCAGAGCCAAACTTATACAATTCCAAAAAAGAGAATTTCACATTATTACTGCAACGTATATTATATAGAAGTTTGTTCCGCATAGAGCCATAACCTAATTATTAAAAAAAATCCCTTGCATGTAGCAGACAAATAATGTGCCTTACGTTCGTCTAACTTTGAGGTTCAGAAACGTCACCGGTTGTAATATTGTTTACGATTTGAATAGATCGCCCGTAGATATGGTAATGGGAATTACAAAAGCTAAATAAATTAAACGGGCAACATTAGGACAGTTGAAAATTTTTTTAAAAACTCAACTGCGCTAAAAAGGAATTCCTCGAATTTGTGTGCATGTTCGTATTGTATCATTTGATGAAATTTAAAGTTTCTTTTTCGTCAAATTGATAATCTTCCCCCTTCCAAAAATATAGGTTCAGGGAGCTCTTGCCTTCGCCTAAGCAATAAATATCAACCAAGTCATATCGACTGCAAATTATAAATCCAACGTTAATTGAGCCCTAATACGCTGGGATACTGCAGACACGTGTTTTGGCGTTGCAAGGAAAGCCTTTTTCAATGCGAAAAATTGTGAGCTTATGGATGCACATACATCCGACAAAAGATCGGACAATGTCGGATGTCTGTGCATCCATCTACTTATATTAAAAACTGAGTATCTTTCTCCACTATCTTTCTTTCTAACTATCTTTCTATCTTTCTATCTTTCTATGTCACGCTTCTTTCTCCTGAACGCCAATGAACTGAAAGTCGAACCAGGTACCGATAGATAGGTAATTTTTCAAGCTTCTTTAGTTTCAATTGATATAATTATACGATTTTAATTAGCGAAGATATCAATTAATAAGTAGTCAAGTTTAAAGCGATTAAGCCTAATAAATGGTTAAATATGAAATCCATTCTTGCAAACCGTCGTTGCTATGAAACAGTATAATAACAATGATAATGAGAATTTTGAATGAAGGCTTAACTAAATCAAACACGAAACTCATAAGCGGACCACTTACGTAGAATTTTTGACAGGAATTCAAGTGAAACACAAACGATCGCAACTCACCAATGCAATCGCAAATTCCCAAATTTGGATACGTTGCAATCGCTACGAGATGCGATTCTAATGTAATTCGACTTCCGGTAGCGATTGCAATTTGCGATCGCCTCGAAGCGATTGCAATGTTGTTTCACTTGAATTCGGCCCTTTATCGCTAGCTACTGGTAATATTTTGAAACATTTATTTGTTGAAGAGCCATCTACTTATATTAAAAATTGAGTATCTTTCTAACTATCTTTCTTTCTAACTATCTTTCTTTCTAACTATCTTTCTTTCTAACTATCTTTCTTTCTAACTATCTTTCTATGTCACGCTTCTTTCTCCTGAACGCCAATGAACTGAAAGTCGAGCCAGGTACCGATAGATAGGTAATTTTTCAAGCTTCATTAGTTTCAATTCATATAATTATACGATTTTAATTAGCGAAGATATCAATTAATAAGTAGTCAAATTTAAAGCGATTAAGCCTAATAAATGATTAAATATGAAAGCCATTGTTGCATTTCAAAACGTGGGTGCCATGAAACAGTAATAAAAATGATAATGCGAATTTTGAATGAAGGCTTAACTAAATCAAACACGAAACTCATAAGCGGGCGACTTACATAGTATTTTTATCGCTAGCTACTTGTAATATTTTGAAACATTCATTTGTTGAAGAGCCATCTACTTATATTAAAAACTGAGCATCAATGTCTGCTTTTTCTATTTTGAGCGAGCTGAACTTACTGAAACTTTCCTCACCATCTTGAAGGCGCGAAGCATCTCAATAATTCGAATGATTTTTTTTATATAGGAAAAAAGTAAAGGCGTGAAGCGCCTGTAAGCGAGCCGCCTTGGCGGGGAGTAGTTTCTTTAAATTTTTTTCTCACTACTTTCAGGGCACGAGGTGCCCGTGCAACGCCGGGCCACGTGCGTGGTATGTCTTGAAATCGAATGAACATTAAATTATATCAAATAATATAAATTCAGAATGAGGTAAAAGTTAGAAAGGGGGGACGTTATGCATCAACATGCCGCAGGAAGCTAATCTAGCTGCCCTGGCAGCTAGTCTACTTATATTAAAAACTGAGTATCTTTCTAACTATCTTTCTTTCTAACTATCTTTCTATGTCACGTTTCTTTCTCCTGAACGCCAATGACCTGAAAGTCGAACCAGGAACCGATAGATAGGTAATTTTTCAGGCTTCATTAGTTTCAATTGATATAATTATACGATTTTAATTAGCGAAGATATCAATTAATAAGTAGTCAAGTTTAAAGCGATTAAGCCTAATAAATGATTAAATATGAAATCCATTCTTGCAAACCGTCGTTGCTATGAAACAGTGATAACAATAATAATGAGAATTTGGAATGAAGGCTTAACTAAATCTAACACGAAACTCATAAGCGGGCCACTTACGTAGAATTTTTATCGCTAGCTACTGGTAATATTTTGAAACATTCATTTGTTGAAAAGCCATCTACTTATATTAAAAACTGAGTGTCTATGGCAGGAATTCAAGTGAAACACGGACGATCGCAACTCACCAATGCAATCGCAAATTCCAAAATTTGGATTCAAGTGAAACGAATTCACTTGAATTCGACTTACAGTAGCGGTTGCAATATGCGATCGCCTCGAAGCGACTGCAATGGTGTTTCACTTGAATTCGGCCCTAAGTCTGCTTTTTTCCTTTGAGCGAGCTGAACTTACTGAAACTTTCCTCACCATCTTGAAGGCGTGAAGCATCTCAATAATTCGAATGATTTTTTTTATATTGGAAAAAAGTAAAGGCGTGAAGCGCCTGTAAGCGAGCCGCCTTGGCGGGGAGTAGTTTCTTTAAATTTTTTTCTCACTACTTTCAGGGCACGAAGTGCCCGTGCAACGCCGGGCCACGTGCGTGGTATGTCTTGAAATCGAATGAACATTAAATTATATCAAATAATATAACTTCAGAATGAGGTAAAAGTTAGAGAGGGGGGACGTTATGCATCAACATGCCGCAGGAAGCTAATCTAGCTGCCCTGGCAGCTAGTCTACTTATATTAAAAACTGAGTATCTATGTCTGCTTTTTGTCTTTGAGCGACCTGAACTTACTGAAACTTTCCTCACCATCTTGAAGGCGTGAAGCATCTCAATAATTCGAATGATTTTTTTATATAGGAAAAAAGTAAAGGCGTGAAGCGCCTGTAAGCGAGCCGCCTTGGCGGGGAGTAATTTCTTTAAATTATTTCTCTCACTACTTTCAGGGCACGAAGTGCCCGTGCAACGCCGGGCCACGTGCGTGGTATGTCTTGAAATCGAATGAACATTAAATTATATCAAATAATATAACTTCAGAATGAGGTAAAAGTTAGAGAGGGGAGACGTTATGCATCAGCATGCCGCAGGAAGCTAATCTAGCTGCCCTGGCAGCTAGTCTACTTATATTAAAAACTGAGTATCTTTCTAACTATCTTTCTAACTATCTTTCTATGTCACGCTTCTTTCTCCTGAACGCCAATGAACTGAAAGTCGAACCAGGTACCGATAGATAGGTAATTTTTCAGGCTTCATTAGTTTCAATCTATATAATTATACGATTTTAATTAGCGAAGATATCAATTAATAAGTAGTCAAATTTAAAGCGATTAAGCCTAATAAATGATTAAACTTCCAAGACATTTTTTTCTTACCGTTGCCATTTTGAATTAAAACGTTAATTAAATTATTGAACTATTTAAAATTCCAAGATATTTATTTCTTTCCGTTGCGATTTTAAGGCAGGAATTCAAGTGAAACACGGACGATCGCAACTCACCAATGCAATCGCAAATTCCAAAATTTGGATTCAAGTGAAACGAATTCACTTGAATTCGACTTACAGTAGCGGTTGCAATATGCGATCGCCTCGAAGCGACTGCAATGGTGTTTCACTTGAATTCGGCCCTAAATTAAAACGTTAATTAAATTGAACTTTTTAAAATGAAAGAGTGTTATTTTTTTCCATTGTCATTTTAAATACGTGTTATAACAAAGTTCTAACAATTGTTTTTATTCTAATTATTAATGACATATTTTTTCTCAGGTACCATTTTGAAAATGTGTTTTTAAATAAAATTGCAATTGCTGTTTTTAGAAGGGACTTTTTCTGGCTTCGATCCAAATATTAGAAGAACTTTTTCGTTTAGAATTTTGCAATTAATTTTACCGGAAGAAAGCGGTTTGGAAAGGAATTTTATTTGTAATTTAGGGAGAGTGCTAAGTATGCGCTACTTGACATCGTCTTTATTTTTGAGGAAGCATGTGCAAATAATTCGATTGATTCTTTGATGCAGGAAAGCTTTTTAGCGAGCCGCTTTAGCGGGGAGTAGTTTATTAAACTTTTCCTTGGTACTTTAAAGGCGAGCCGCCTTGGCGGCGAGTAGTGAATTGAAACTTTCCTCGCTACTGTAAAGGCGAGCCGCCTTGACGGCGAGTAAACTGTTTAAACTTTCCTCATTTCTTTAAAGGCGAGCCGCCTTGGTGGCGAGTAGTTTTCTCAAACTGCCTTCACTACATTACAACCCGTGCAACGCCGGGCTACGCAGCTAGTAAACTCATAATTTTCGCATTGAAAAAGGAGTTCCTTGTAACGCCGAAACTCGCGTCTGCAGTATCACCGTATTAGTGCTTAATTGACGTTGGATTTATAGTTTGCAATTTTTGCACTAAGGTATCTATTTTCTTCAAGTCATAACGAGTTATTTACAAGTCACAACTATCCGATATAATTTACGTAACAGTGCGAATTAGCTCTATTTGTCTTTTCCATTCTTAGATGAGACATAGTCACTTTCCCTAGCAGCATCATCTCATCGGCCGATGATCGGCCATTCATCGAAACCCGATGAAATTCTCATCGGCCGAGCAGAATCCGAGCAGCAAAATCCGATGAGAATACGATGAGGTTTGGAGCAATTTACGAGCAGAACAGTCCCGTGCCGAGGAATTTCATCGGGAAACTTGATCGGAAGGATATTGTTTTCCGATGGAATATAGCTCATCTTATTTTCATCGGGAAAGTTGATCGGAAGGATATCGCTTTCCGATGAAAAGTAGCTCATCGAAAACCGTGCTCGGATACTGATCGGAACGATGTCATCGTGCGTTACAGGATCAGTTTACGAGGAGTTTGTTGATCCCCCGAGCAAAATCCGATGAGTTGATGCTACTTGGGTTAAGTAAATATCAATTTATCGCATAAAATCTAGAAACTAATCCTCAATTCACGCACTTTTATAGCGAATAGGTTTCATTAGTATTAACCAAACAGAAGGGCTAAATAGAGCCTCTAATCAATAATTTTCAGCTATCATATATTAACGATGTAATAAAAATATTTCCAAACAAGAAGCTTCGAGTCACGTAACACAACATATCACTCAAGAAAAAATAAATACATCTGGAAAGATCCAAAATGTAATCTAACACTTCCTCTTGAAAAATGTTCGATTTCATCTTGAACATAAAAACCATTCCACAAGAAACTTTTCGTTAATAAAGGCATTTCAATTTTTTTTTCATTTTTCGAGAGGATTTGTCAATAAAAGTGACTGAATATTGATTCATGCAGCTTGAGAAATCTTAAAGATAAGTAATTTTGCGAAAATACAAATTTCTTTTTCGGACGACTTCAAAATCTTGTTCCGTCGCGTGTGCTCTTTATGGTTCGATGCATACGTCGTCCTATAGTTTTTATATCTCAGGACTAAATTTTACGCTCACGTTCTGAAGACATTGCGAGCTGTGGAAGTTTAGTTTTTGTTGAATGGTTGAAATTCTCATGGAACATAACAGTTATCAATGTATCTAATACAAAGCAAAAACTAACGTATTTTTTCTTCTCAAATTGATTCTATTAATTTTGATTTTGATTTTTTTTACGGGGTCTCTAAATTCAAATGAAATGATTCATTGCTTTCAAATTACGAACTAAGACAAAATCAATGACATTGTCTATCGCACTTAACGTCAAAGACTAACTTTGTTGTTACAATTTTTCTTAAAACTATTGAATCAATATTATGTTCAAATTATTATTTTTAGTACGCTTTTATTAGTTTCACTTAAATGGATTTGTATGAACTCCGAATGTATAAAGATGACGGGCTCTGTTTGTTTGTTTGTTTGTACGTTTGTAACCGCCTGCCAGAAGCCCCCACAGCATATACAGACCTGAAACTTGGTACAAAAATTCGAACGTATCCCCGTGTAATGCATCTCGAAGGCCAAATTCTAAATTACGAATTAGTTATTTTTAAATTAATGAGTCTCATTTTCGGTGTGTCCGCCATAATTGAAGGGGGAAAACCTTCCCCCACCCCAAAACATTATATATCGCTGGAAAGGGTTTTTTTCTGAAAAAGAAAAGTTTTAGCACGTTTCTCTCCGTTAATTAGAACAGGAGATATTAATTAATCAAATTTAGTCAATTTTCAAGGCTTAACTATGTACGAAAAACTGAAACACTAGGTCCATTTTCCAGACAGACTGCTCTTTTGTCCTTGAAGTTACATAGTGGTTTAAATTTTGCGTATAGATTTAAGCCTTGAAAATTTATTCAATTTGAATAATTAATCTCACCTATTACTGCATGTTTTTTTTATTTATTTGGCGCATTGTGATTTAAACTTCAACATGACTTTTAGGGGAATTTAAAAGGTCGTGGAGCACAGTCAAATTAAAGAAAATAATAACTTTTCTTCAGAGGGTTCGGAGTGAATTTAAATATATTCAGTTGACTTCCTTTACATTTTTTGCACGGGCATCACCGTGCGGGTACTGCTAGTAAAAGATAAAATTCACGTTGTTTACAAATATAAAAGTAATACATTAAATACTATTTCTAATTCTAAATGCTAAACTGTATCAAATGTTGATGCATTATATGTGTTTCAGTTGTTTGTATGTAACTCTGAATAAAAGATAAAATTCACGTTCTTTACGAATATAAAAGTAATATATTTAATGCTATTATTAATACTAAAGGCTGAACTATATTACGTGCTGTTTTATTTTAAGTGCATGTAAACTTAACTGATATTCAACAGTTTTGCAAATATTTTTAGTTTGCTTAGCTCTAAAAGCGTATTTTTTAGTTTTTTCTAACTATATTTAGGATTATTTTCAGTGAGCGGTTTTACTTTATTTTAAACTGTGTTGCCCGGCGCTTCACTATCTACCTCGAAAATAAAAATTGTGTCAAGTGAAGCATGCTTATCACGCAGGCCCTAAAAAAAGAAAAAGGAACGAAAAAGTGTAAAACTTCCCCTCAGCGTGTAGAAAAGAGCAAATTTATGATTCAAAATTTCAGCTTAGACCTCTATGGGTCGTTTTTCTAATTCCAAAAAATCAGCCATTGGGCAATTCCATGGTGTCGGACGTAAAAAACGAAGAAATATTTTTTAGTTTTAGCTCCATTTATCAAATATAAACTGAATAGAAATGATTAAGTTGGTATTCAAAATACTCGCTACATCATAATGAATAAAAAATCATGTTAGTTTTTAAAAATAGATCTCTTAAATAGAAATTAAGAAGATTTAAAGAGTTGGTGTCGGACGTAAACGCACAAATAGTAAAATTGGAGATTCACTTAAAATTTACTGAAACTCTGCGAATTGGCTTACCTTTTAATTTCAAAAACAGCTAAGATCGATAGTATACTTATGATTAAAGCATATTTTACAGTTTTTTAATTATATTGTTTTGAATAAAATGAACTTGGAACTACTTTTACCTTGGTGTCGGACGTAAATTTGCGGTGTCGGACGTAAACTCTTCGAATTGGACCTAAACCGTTGTTCTTAAATGCAATGATTACAGCTTTAAATAAGAAAATTAGCTTACATTTTATTCCTAGGTCACACATATTATTTTTTAACGTTTGAAAGGGTTCATCAAATTTAAACTGCCCCCTTTTTCCTGTTGGGATCGGAGGACGAATACGTTTATAATGTCCCGTAATTTGTAAAATATTTTGTCCTCAGTTCTTGGCCATTTAAAATAACCTTTAGAACTATGCATAACTGATACTACAATGTAATTTTTTTGGTGATACATCCAAGACAAAGCATGGCATCATGCGTACCACAACCCAGTCATACATCCAAGACAAAGCATGGCATCATGCGTACCACAAGCCAGTCATTGATGTTTACTGTATCAAGATCTGCAGATTCTTCGATCCCGGAATTATAAGATTCTTAATTTGTTATCACGTTGTTCTTAATTTGTTATCACGTGATATGTCACTAATTTGAACTTAATTGTGTCCAACTGATTTGGCAAAATGAGCAGATTTGATGTTTGGAATATGGAAAACAGCTTTCCAGTGCTGATGCAAATGCTTTGTATCTATGTGTATATCTTTTGCTGGAATATACTTTATGTGCATATTCGGAATTAAAAGTGCTGAAATTTGAGAAAATCGCTTCGCTTTTGTCACCGTCATTTTTCTTGCTTTAACGCGGCGCCAAACGATTTTTTTTTCACAGTGCCTCCTATGGCATCAACCACCATCAACCAGCAAATATGAATATTAATCAGTACACTGATAAAAAATGCAAGCATCCACTTGTACAAATCTAACTACGAAATCCATGTGTTCTGACTCCTTGTGAAACAGAATACAGGTTGTGTGATGATCTAGCCTTTAAAACTTTAGATGAATACTTAAGAGTTGGGTTGCTGTTCTTTTCAAAGCAATAATATGTATATACACTTTTTATTAATTCAAGAGTTCCCAGAACAACTGTGATGCATTGTAAGTGTCTTAATATAAATGTCTCATGAGGAGAAAGAAAACTTTTAAAGTATTATTCTGAAGCAAAATTTACTATTTAATAAGTAAATTCAAAGTATATGTATGCACAGTAAAGTCAAAATTATTTTTTTTTAAATCATGCTTCACTTTAACTTTGTAGTTAAAGGCAAAATATGGAGAATCACAGTTGTAAACAAGTGTTATTTTAGGAATGTAACAGTGTCGGACGTAAACGGTGTCGGACGTAAAAAAATTCTTTACGTCCGACACCTAGATTTTAATTAAAAATATTTACTTGTCACAAAATGTTAATAGGTTACATCAATAAGACCGAAGATCTTATTTTGCATACAAAGTCAGATGTATGTAGCTTTAAAATTATTGGCCCAGCATAATTAATTGTACATTTTGGTGTCGGACGTAAAACACTTAATGTGCCCCATGGGAATTCTGTCACAAATCAAAATGAATTATATTCTAACACATTTTTGCAACATCACCTGTTGTACATTGAATATGTATATAGTTATTCGTCTTAATTCATAATTTTAGTATGTATATTTTGGAAAAAACAGAGCTTCTTTGAGAGTCGTAAAATGTAGTTTGAAAACGCTCTGGATGTTGACCTTAGTTTGACCTCTTGTAACTTAGTTAAAACTTAAGTTATCAAAATTTAGACATGAATTTCAAAATATACAACTCTTTACCTTTAAAATGATATCTTGTTTGTTTAGAAATATTAATTTTGAAAATTTGACCATCTGGTTGACCTTATCGTGGAATTGCCCCATTGTTATTAATAGGCTTAAACATTCTGTTTCTCGGATTTTCTGGTGAAAACACCCTTATATGGGTTTCTACCCCAGTGAGGAGGGAGAGCAAAAAATGTAGGTTAATTCCTGAGCAGGGGAGACCCACTATGCCAAATTTGGTAAAGATCCGACGTAAGCAGCGGGTTTGCATAAGGAACACATACATACACACAAACATACATTTATTTTTTGTGTATAGCTCTAGTGTATGATTGGGATACATTGCTTCAAACAAACTGCCTGATTCTCGTACAACTAGAACTAACTTTAACAACGTTTTCGACTTAATCACTTGATGAATTTGCTGTGATTGGTGAATCGGATACTTCACGCACTCCAGGGTCCCCCGTACCTACCACAACTCGTGGTTTAACTGGGATAGGGCCCTGAAGAGTGCTCTGTTCTTTTTGAACCAGAACCAAGGGCCGAGCAAACACTTGGCCCAGCACCCTCAGAGGTATCGTTTCACTTGGAGGACTTTGTGACCACGATATTTTTAACGTCCCTCAGCCACCATTAATCAAGACGGTGGATCTTTGATCGGTTGGGATCGAACCCGGGTCCCTCCGATCACGAATCCGACGCCTTACCGATCGGACTACTATGGCCCCAAGTGAATCGGAAACTGTTTCGTCTATGTGTCTGGTTGAAAACGACAGAGGAAGAAAAAAATCCGACCGGTACTAAAATCTTCCTAATGATTAATTTCGTGAAGAGCCCGAAGAAAGTAATCTTTCTTGCTGGATTTCTTAAATGTAAACCCTGAAAATACATATCAAATCAAAAAAAAATGACCTGCAAACCCTAAACAAGAGCTAAGGAGGAAATTCGTGTAATGCACCACCAGTTTGTTTATGGCCATCTAGAGACAGCAGTTTCGTCTTCATTAGGTCTCATCAGTCTGGATGAGACAGTAACATAGCTGTAAGCAGAAATCATCTTACGGAAGCTAAGAGCGCCAAACAAACTGGTAACTAAAATTAAATTAGCACACCAGCGAGAGATCACAGCAATGGTAATGTTCAACTCCTAAACTGAAAGCAACGCTTGAGTATTAAGAATTAAATTACATAATTAATAATCTTCCTGCAAAATGCTAGGGGGTTGTGGTCTAGAAATAATCCTTTTCTCTGCTCGATGTTCGGAAAACGTTCGGCGAACCCTGATATATTATTTAGGTTAGGGCAAATTCATACGAGTGCTATCTTTTGCTTTAACTGTCAAAAAAAATGTAAAACAAAATGTAGCATGTATAGAGTTGCTTTGCAGTAAGTAACACAAATGAGCTTAAGCACTCAGGATCTTTAAACGATTTAAATTTTTGAGGTATTGCGAACCTTTTCGAATAGTTTCTAAGGAGAAGTTATTTTATTCAAATCGTAGCCTAAGGGATTCGAAGATTTGATTGGCTTAAACTAGAAATAGAACGCGCAGAATGTTTCTACGAAATTCAAGATTACTTTTAACGAAAGTCATCCGATCATTGAGAAATTAATTTCTTAAGAAAGTATCTCTCAATACGTGATATGAAACAATGGGAATGTTTTTTCAAAATTTTCAAAAAAATGTAATTTGAAGTCTTGTACTCATATGGAAAACTAAGTATATACATTTAGCTTTAGGAAACAAGTGGAAAGTCGGATAAAATCAGTGAAAGAACGTAAACGACATTTACTTCTTAACAGAACAAACTGTAAAATTAAATGAAACAATAAAAGTGTATTACATTTCTTTGATTTATTAAGGCAGTCTTTGCTTAGTTTTATCAAGGAAAAAATATGAATTCATTAGAAGGAAACTTGAAAATAGATTTTTATGATCATTCTCTGTGTCACTGGATTTTGAAAATCACTTGACGTGCTTATGGTACAAAAAAAGGGGGGGGAGGGAGAGGCAGAAATGGAGTTTCGCACAGATGAAAATGTGCTCGCATCAGGTATTCTTAACGATAAATACTTTATTAAAATTATCAAGGGTTTCTTTTGTGTTCTGCATATATACTTTCTATGTCTATAAAGGAGTGAAATGAAAAAATATCATTAAAATAATGTGTTTTGGTTGTGAAATGGTTAAAAATATGAGGGTGCCTATAAACCCTTTTAACCACTCCTTTTCGAATGTGCTCGAGCAGCGCAGCACCCCGGATTCAGCGGCCCTCACGAAAAATAATAGATTAGGTAGAAGTAAACTTGCGAAAATTGCAATCACCTGCTGTCTTATTTTTGACAGATTTTCAGTTGTAAAACAAGCTTTTAAGAAATATTTTCTTCAAAATCTACGTTATTTTTCGATAAAATGTAATAAATCTGGTTTTGAAAACATCATTTAATAACTGTTGAAAACTGTGTACAAAGTATTTGTCTGGATATTCTTTTACATACCAAAATAGATCGAAGAAAAATATCAGAAATAGATAATATATGCCTTGAAACTAGAACGAGTAAAGGCGAATTTTAATTCCAGGTTTCTATTCCTTAGTCCTACCTCCCCGCTCCCTCGCAACCCTCTCCCCCGAAAAAAAGTTGAATAAAGATGTTAAGGAATGTGTTAGGCAAGAACAACTAGAACCGGCAACTTGAGTCAATGGGCACTTAACTGTTAACACTTATATTCTGACTTAACCTTTTTCCTTGTTCAATTGCTAAATATTCAACAAAACGAACTTAAAAGCTATGGTATGAAGGGGATAAAACTAAATTATAAATATTTAGTTCGTAATGCATGTCCTTCATAAGAAAGGGCAATTTGGGAGTGGAAGAGTATGGTTTTTGAGGTCATTTTCCAGAAATAACCTTCAGTTTAAAACATTCAAAAAGAATCTTTTCAGTACATTAGAAGCTGAAAATTTTGACTTAGATCCAACAACCACAACAGGTTCGATAATGTAAAAACCTCAAGAAAGAATTCCTTTTTCTATTTCTGAACTATCGAGAAAGTATAGGTATAGAAACGGTCATAGAATTTCGATGAAGTATATTACGTAATCTTTGCTTGTTTATAAGTTCGTTGAAAATATCTCCCTTGAGAATCGGCATTAATTCAAGCGGCTATTGTAAAAAAAAATCAACTAGGTCGACTTTGGCTGAAGTAATTTTTACCATGCTTCACGTTATTTCGGATATCTTCTTGGAAAAGTCGTTCACTACCAATTGAAGTGATAAAGAAAAAGTTCTTATTTTGCCTTTCAACTAATCAAAATAACCACGGTGACGTCTGTTCCTAAAATAAATTTAGCAGTCTTTATAGCAAAACGATCATGACATCAAAATGTGGATAAATAATTCCTTTGAATTTTGCACTGGGTTGTAGATAAAAGTAATTTAAATGGTTTGCTGGGGAACTTGATTTCAGAAATGGAGCAATACTCGCGAAGATCATTCAAAAAAGTTGGTAAGTGGAAAAGTTTGTTCGAAAGCTCGAACAAACTACGGTAGGCCAACTTGAATCATCTAACGTGTTTTATGGCAAATGTACGTGACATTTTCTAAGGGTAAAAAAGTTTCATTGCACACGTAATAGGAATCACTTGTGCTTCTAAATCCAAAATGCCCCAAATGTCGAATTCCAAAATATCCTGAAGAAAGGAATTTTCAAATTCAAAAAGTTTCGGGAGAACATGTCGACTGTTTCGTTAAGAAATCCAAAGTTTGCAAAACATGTACCAAAAGAAACTGTGTTAATCAATTGCAAATATACCTTTCAAGAACTATTCAAATACAGTACAATAACTTTAAGATGAATAATATTCGAGGTACCAGCAAAGAAATATCTTAATAAAGGGTATATACTCACTTTAATAAGGTAAAAGCAAGCAGTATACAATTAATTTATTTTTAAGTGAACACAAAATTAATTTTATCATTTAGTTTCACAAAAATAAAAAAATAAATTTTCTTTTTAAGGCGCTTCTGAAGCTCGTAGTTTGATCAAATAAAGATTGCTGCATCGTTAATTTTAAGTATTTGCTTGAATACACTTTTTGAAAGGGCGAAAACTCTTTACTGATTTTAAAAGCAGAAATTTGGCTTTAAATATTTGCGATATTTTTCTCTGAACTGTATGGCAAGAATATAATTACTTGAAAAGAGACATATATGAGCAAAAAAACAGTTTTTAGATCAATAAAATATTGAACAAACATCCTTATTTGACCATTTTACCAAATTACAAACATCGCTACAGAAACCTTGTACCATTACATAGAATTAAATGCTGCAAGCAAGAACATCGGAATCAGTGAAGTTTATTCATTCCTATTTTGAAGAAAAGATGCTAACCATATTCGTCTTCCTGGTTCGCTTGACTCATTGTTGAATCTGTTTGTGTTTGCATACGTTTTGTTTTAAAATTTTATAGCTTTCATTTAATGGAATTAATCGACAGTCGAAGAAACACGTTTTGGGATCAAATTTGGCAATCATTAGTTTAAATTAAATATAAAAAATGTACCTTCAACTTATGTTTTTTACTACTGTACCCAAAAACCTCAGGATTTATAATAAATAAAAGTTGAAATTATGATGATTATGTTATAAAATAACTCACTTGCAAAGTATCGATGAAGCTGTACTTGAAAATTTGAAGTAACTACCGTCCTCACGATGTTGTTTTTTGAAATCTCAGCTCAAACAACCTTGTCAACCTCATTTTACATTTTCGCGTAGAACAGAATATAGCACTGCGTGTTCACAACACACATCACTCCAGTGTAACATCTTCGATTTTCAAGATTCAGTAATGGAGTTTTGCTAAGAAACCTCTGTTTCTCACACAAACACTCCCAGCCCCAGGGGCCACGTGGGCCTAAAGGTAGAATATTCTCCTCGTAAGCAAGTGGTCGCGGGTTCGAGTCCCGCCTTGCCCATGGATGTTATTTCATCCTCTCTGTGCTGTAAATGTGTCCTATGTTTGTCAGGAGGTAAGGCGCGTTGTGCGCAGTCCTCATGTATGTTGAAGCTGATTACTTCTGAATTTAAAAAAAAAAAAAACACCCATGTGTATCGGCTTTTTCTCTTATTTGAAGAATAACGGTTGAACAGCGTCCAAGTCCACTTTTCCCCAAAAACAAGATTAGTTATGATACTTTAAAAACTAAATAAAGAAAATATTAAAAGTATGAATGAAATAAAACATAGTCCTGCAGTAAAAGAAGGGGAAACACATGAGCCAGTGTGTACAACAACTAAAAAACCTTTTATTGTTATTAGTAGTACACCCATTTTACTGTGATCAACAGGGAGTATTACATGGCACAGAGGGCACATTTCAGAATGAAATTCTCATCATAAAGGTGAGAAAACACCCAGGCCGATGAGGTGAATTAAATCAACGACCATCTTTATTGCGCGTAAGCAGCTTTCGGAGCTAGTGTTTCTGACTTCTCCGCCACGGAGGGCCTTAATTTCGACCTTCATTATCAAATTTTATAAATTGCACCATATTAATGGGATCATTCTCAGTCATCAACCCTTTTTTTTCCACACTTTAATATTTTACTTTATTATCGTATCTACCAATGATAGTTTACAACAGGTGTGAATATATGACCCCTCCCGCCTCCTTCTTTATCTATTTCTGTCTCGCTTGTTAAAAGCACAAACTATTTTTAGGCCCCCTGTTCTTACTCATCCCCAGACAATTGCCAGCATTGCCTTTGCACTCCACCACAACTAAGCATATAAATATTCAAAGCAAAAAATATAATTAGCATCATTTCGCGTCTTAAAAGGTTTTAAGAGTTTTAATTATAAATATTTTAATTGTGTTTTCCGGGATAAGAGTTCAGGCCATTTTATTTTACAACTCAGAAGTTCTTATCAAAGATGCATGCTGTCTAGACAAAGAGATGATCAAAGCTCACGTCATTGATTTTTCGAGAACCGTGGCGGCGTCTTCTGATGTTGGGAAAACTGATTTCTCCTGGAGCAAGAGATTTTATGGGCTATACTTTACTTCCTTTTGAATGTCGCATTCAATTTGCCGAATAAAGCCGCTGCTTTCAGGAGTCAGCCACTGACAGTGTATCAAAAGAAGTACCCTGCATAGTTTTTTTGTCTTCTCTTTTAAATGAATGAAATGCTTGTGGGATTTGACGTAAAGGAATCAAATTTTTGAAGCTGATCGTTATTCTGCAAAGAGAAGTGCGCTACAATTTTTTAAAAGTGATTTAGCACTGCATAAAAGCTACGTTTCAATGAAATCAAAATATTTCACTGCGTATTAAAGTTTTTACTGTTTGTTCTTCTCGTTTTCATGAAGAAAAGATTTTATGGTTAAAATATATTTGTATCCGCCTCTCCTTTTCTTTATATGATTCGTCTGCTTTAGGTTGTACGGCATCTAACTGCTATAGATCTAAAAAGTTGTGTTTTTTTTTTTTTTTTTTTTTTTGACTAAATTAATGTACATTGTTAATTCAGAGTTCTCAGTGTTTTGACTCATTGAAAATAAAAATTGATCAAAATTTACATGAAACGAATAAAAATATTGGTTCGGATTTTATTCATTTTGATTTTAACAAATTTTTAAGAAAATAAATACAAGAATATGTATTATCTTTGAAAAGCTAACATCATTAAAATCAGTAATAATAATGAAAACAAATGCGAAACCGAAATTCTGTTTTGAAATTCTACAACAAATAGAAAAAAATAGGTAATATTAATTATGCAGTTTGTAGTTCACAGCTAGTAAGCAAGGATAAACTAAATATTTTGCTATGTAAAAGCAAAACAAACAACGTTAAAAATGAGAAAATTATCAAAAAATAACTGCAATCACTTGTTTCAGGGCTCTAAGCAGCCCCTTTTTCAATGTAAAAAATGTGAGCTTATGGGCGAATAGTCATCCAAAACAAGAAGTTCTGTCAAGAACTAAACGAGCCTACTTTCCCGTACATCGACATCGGCATTCTAACATCTGATCATTATTCTCTTAATTATCTGAGACTAAAAATTATGTCAAACATACCTTTTTAGCACTTAAAGCTGATTTCTAAAAGCAAAATATACCCCTCTCATCAGATGAAATAGACACATAAAAAGTAAATCTATATATATAAAAGAAAGTCGTGTTAGGTACACTACTTATAACTCAAGAACGGCTGTACCGATATGGCTAAAAATTGGTGGGTAGGTAGCTTAAAGCCAGGAGAGGGACATAGGCTATAATTTATGTGGTTCAGTTACATAAATAGAAAAACTGTCTTATTGACTAAGCCTTTTTACTACGCCTTTTTTGACACCTCCATGGCTGAGCGACATAAGGCACACGTTCTGGCAGCTTCCGGTGTGCAGCAAACAGGTTGTAAGGTAGCGGTGCGTTGAGTGTTATTTGACTTTTTTGTGAAGTAAATTATAAACAAACGCGTTATTTCCTGTAAAACTATATGTGATAAGCTGTCAGAAACGATTGCTCATTCCTAGGATCCCGATAATCCCAACCGATATGCCGTTTGAATTTAAAAGACTTCAATTTCCGATCCGTCTTGCATTTGTCATGACCTTTAACAAATCACAAGGCCAATCCTTAAAAGTTTGTGGTTTTGAATTTAGAATATCACCGTTTCTCCCATTGTCAATTATATGTGGCATGTTTACGGGTCGGAAGACCATCTGTGTTGTTTCTTTTTGCGTCTGATAATAAAACAAAAAATGTTGTGCAACACAAGGTACTTTAGTGAAGAGCAACCTATGTACTAAAATACAGAAACAATAATAAATGATTAATGTAGGTACTTAATTTTTTTTTTGTATTTTCTAATAATAAAAAACTTAATAAATTCAAAAATTTTCTTATTTATTGCCTTCAAGGCGGAACAAAGTTCGCCGGGTCAGCTAGTAACTGAATAAATAAAGCTTTGTCGTACCTTTTAAAGAATGTAGCTGTTACAGTTCTTCCGTAGAAAAATTCCTCAATTGTTTTCAAAAAAAAAATTAAAAGTACAAAGTACATCAAAACACATTTTATCAAAGAAAGAAAAAAAAAAAACTCGTCCGTTGATAAAATGTCTCGAATTTCACTTTTAATCCGTTGCCAGTTGTAAAATATAAATAAAGAATAAAATGCCCTCGTGAATGAAACATTTTTGTTACAAAAAAAATCATCTGCCAATAATAATAATAATAATAAATAAAATAAAACAAATGAATAAATAAACAAAAAATCGTCTGCACAGTCAGTCATTTTTTTTTTCTGAGCCTGCATTTCCGCCATGTGTGCGGAGTCGGAGTCGGAATCAGAGTCCTCACAGAAGATTATTCAGAAAAGTATTTTACAAACATTATTTATCAAAACCATTTTCTTACAAAGTTAGTTTGAAGGAAATCCGCCTTTAAGTTCAGGATCAATATTCAACTTAAATTCCCCGTAGGCGCTAATGTTATATTTTTTTTTCTGAACGGTTTAATATTGAACGAAAAATGGTTCAAATTGAAAAGTGAAATATGGGACTGAGTCTCTCCGAGATCTTTCGAACAATAAAGTTTATTCAATTCGGACGGTTCACTTAAAAGTTATTAGGTGGAGAAAAATTGCTTGAACGGTTCAATGTTGAACGAAAAAATGTTCAAATTGAAAATTTAAATACGGTAATAAAGTATCCTTGCCGAGATACTTCGAACAAAAAAAAAGTTTGTTTAAATCGAACTGTTCACTCAAGAGTTATTAGGGGTGAGAGCTTGTTTGAACGGTTCAATGTTGAACGAAAAATTGTTCAAATCGAAAATTTAAAAACGGGAATGAAGTATTCTTGGTAAGATCTTTCGAACAAAAAAAAAGTTTATTCAATTCGGACGGTTCACTTAAAAGTTATTAGGTGGGGAAAGGTTGCTTGAACGGTTCAATGTTGAACGAAAAAATGTTCAATATGAAAATGTAAATACGGTAATGAAGTATGCTTGCTGAGATCCTTCGAACAAAAAAAAAAGTTTATTTAAATCGGACTGTTCACTCAAAAGTTATTAGGGGTGACAGCTTGCTTGAGCGGTTCAATGTTGAACGAAAAATTGTTCAAATCGGAAATGCAAATACGGGAATAAAGTATCCTTGATAAGATCTTTCGAACAAAAAAAGTTTGTTCAAATCGGACTGTTCATTCAAAAGTTAGCATTGCGGAACAGGTTGTTTGAACGGTTCAAAGTTGAACCAAAAATTGTTCAAATCGAAAAATCAAATATGGGAATAAGCTGTACTCGCCGAGATTTTCCAACAAAAAAAAGTTTGTCCAAATCGGAATGTTCATTCAAAAGTTATTAGGGGGGACAGACAGACCGACCGACCGAAAGACCGACCGACCGACAGACCGACCGACACACAAATTCCCCATCTCAATACTTTACTTTCGATATTCATTTTACCTTTTTATTTTTTTAACTTGGCGATATTGTTTGGACTTGGCGATATTTTTTAGATGCATTAAGCTACTTTTAATACTTTTTTCATCTTTCTTTTATTTTTGACGGGAAAGTAGGCTAAAAAGCACCAAAGCACTTTTTATCCATAAGCCAAAAAATTACATTTTTACGCTGTTTAGTTTATTTTCAACTTTTAGCACAAAGATATTAATCTACTTATATTAAAAACTGAGTATCTTTCTAACTATCTTTCTTTCTAACTATCTTTCTAACTATCTTTCTATGTCACGCTTCTTTCTCCTGAACGCCAATGACCTGAAAGTCGAACCAGGTACCGATAGATAGGTAATTTTTCAGGATTCATTAGTTTCAATCTATATAATTATACGATTTTAATTAGCGAAGATATCAATTAATAAGTAGTCAAGTTTAAAGCGATTAAGCCTAATAAATGATTAAATATGAAATCCATTCTTGCAAACCGTCGTTGCTATGAAACAGTGATAACAATGATAATGAGAATTCTGAATGAAGGCTTAACTAAATCAAACACGAAACTCATAAGCGGGCCACTTACGTAGAATTTTTATCGCTAGCTACTGGTAATATTTTGAAACATTTATTTGTTGAAGAGCCATCTACTTATATTAAAAACTGAGTATCTATGTCTGCTTTTTTCCTTTGAGCGAGCTGAACTTACTGAAACTTTCCTCACGATCTTGAAGGCGTGAAGCATCTCAATAATTCGAATGATTTTTTTTATATAGGAAAAAAGTAAAGGCGTGAGGCGCCTGTAAGCGAGCCGCCTTGGCGGGGAGTAGTTTCTTTAAATTTTTTTCTCACTACTTTCGGGGCACGAAGTGCCCGTGCAACGCCGGGCCACGTGCGTGGTATGTCTTGAAATCGAATGAACATTAAATTATATCAAATAATATAACTTCAGAATGAGGTAAAAGTTAGAGAGGGGGGAACCTATGCATCAACATGCCGCAGGAAGCTAATCTAGCTGCCCTGGCAGCTAGTTTATTTCTTAAATTTCGTATGCCTCGTCTTACCACAGCTGAACTATAGTGGACACAACAGTCTAGTAACGAAAACAAACTGGTCATTATATTTCTTTTGACCCGATTGGAGGCGTGACGATAGTGCTACCTAAGGCCCCTATATATACGAGCCGACGCATCAAGATTAAGTTTCACCACTTTGGATCCAGCACGTGTTTGTGTGTTTGAGTGGTTGTCTTTTCTGGCCAGTAATCGCGTTTTGGTAATTTTTCACTGTGAGCAATTATTAGCGGCACGTGGATTTGGCAAAGCTTTGTAATGTGCCAAAACTTTTTTCCGGTAACCCTACTCCACAACAATGAAAATTGAAAGTAAAAGTTAAGGAATTGGATCCAAAGTGGTGAAACTTAATCTTGATGCGTCGGCTGAGAATATTTTTGTCCTGACGCGGCTGTACGCCAGAGGGCGCTCCGACCGGTTGTAGTCGGTAGTGTGGCCTTTGACCTTGATAACGCTTCACTCGGCAGTCGCTTGCTGGCTTTAGTTGAGGCGGGATCACGCGAGGCGTAGACGTCTTCAAAAAAGTGTGTGCAAGCTCTAAATGCGACAAAGCATTGAACAGCGTTACGCAATCAAATTTTGAGTGGAATAATTCACCAAGCTTACGGCAGGGAAAGCTTATTTCAAACTTAAGTTTTAGATGGCACAAAATGTTTAAAGAAGGCGGGGGGGAGCGTGGAGGACGAACCCCGTGCAGGTCACACTTCAACATGACGAACCGCAAAAAACGAGCAACGTGTGCGAAATTTGCTGAACACAGACCTGCGTTTAAGTGTTCGCATGATCGCAAAATAGCTAGGAATGGATAAAATAGTTATTCACAAAGTCATCAGTAAGGATCTTAGGATGAGAAAGATTTGCGACAAACTCGTGCTGAAAGTTTTAACGGACGTTCAAAAGCAAAACCATGAGGCCGTTTCAAAAGGTCTTCCACAGTCTCCCTTCAGCCCCGACCTTAACCCCCTCCCCCCAGCAGACCTTCTCCTCTTCCCTAAAGTGAAAACCGCCCCCAAAAGGCGCCGCTACGGGACCCTAGATGATGGCAAAATGGCTTGCACGCATGCTCTGAAGGATGCTTCAGTTGGTGACTTCCAGGGGGTGCACGAAGCGCGGAAATGTCGCCTGTAGAAGTATAAAGATGCTCAAGGAGTATACTTTGAAGACTACTAAAGATTTGTAGCGATATCTCTAATGAATTATTTTTTTGTGGAATTATTCTCATTACTTAAAATACACACCATGTATAGAGCGGCTCTAGTGCTACCGTGCTGAAACTAAATAAAACGAACCCGAGATCAAACTTTAATGAAACAGACGTTCTTTTTAGAGATCAGAAGAATGAGTACTTCTTGTAATGGACGTAAGTGAACAAATATGGGAAGTTACACTTTTGAATGGGTATCCGTGGCTCAGTGAGGGGGAAAAGCTTCGCTTCCTATGCCAGAAGTCATGGGTTTGCTTCCCATCGTCGCCCTGGCTGTTTTTTTTTTTTTTTTTTTGGAAATCTTTCTTAAGTTTGTGTCCGGAGACTTAGGCGTTTTCTTGTGCACGTGATTTCTTGTGCACACTTTTTCTTGTGCACATGAAATTGGTTAGTTTCTGTTTATGTATATATATATATATATATATATATATCTATATACATAAAAGACTACTTTTGAAAACGTATGACCGGGGTAATCTTCTAAACTACTGGTCCAATTTTAACTATTTTTTCACCGTAGATAACTACAGTAACAGAGAGCAGGATAAGCTATAATTTATTTCTAAAAAGCTTAGTTTAAAAAAAGTGTTAGTGATTCTCTGTAAACTGGTAATTGGCTGTCCGGACTAAGTATTTTAAAAATAATAAACTGTAATAAAGTAACTATCGCTCTTAATACAAGTAAAGCATTAATACTTTGTGGCCCAATTGTATTTGGAGTGATAACAATTTAATTTTTTTTTCTAGAAATTATCTAAGCGCCAAAAACACAGTCCCCTGGCTGTCCCAATCCCATAGTCTAACTGTTAAAGATAGTATTTCAAAAAACCTATTAACACTACATAAATTTGGCAATTAATATCTAAAAAAAGAATAATGAAGCTATATTTTTCTTATGGAATAAAGTATAATTACGTATTTCTAAAACTCAAAATTGTCATCTAAATTCTGTCCGGAGTTTTTTCAAACAATCCCCTGCAACAAATTCAAAGCTGTAATACGAAAAATCCATAACTTTTGCAAATTCCTTTTGGCATGAAGTTTAATGTAATCAGTGTGAACTTGCCAAAATCGCCGAAAACGGTGTTGAAACGCTACTTTGCTTAGTTTGAGAGCCACATTAGTGATGAAAATATGTATCAGGGTCGTTGCGAAAACAGTCCTCTGGGACGTGATTTTATTAATGTCAATTAATTTAAGTATAAAACATATTAGTTATTATGTCCACGATTTGTGCCTAAATTCATAGGTTGTCTCGTAACTAATTATGGTCCAATAGTTTTGCAGATATTACGCAACAAAGAGCAAAAGCACAGTCACCTCTCACCTGGCACAGTCCCCTGCTTAGTTATACTAGGCGGGGGACTTACCCCCTATCATGATTTATCAGAAAAACACAAACTTCAATTGGCCCTCTTTTAAACCAAAGTAATAGATTCATTTTCTGAGCAATAGTATTATAATTACACGAACATTTCAAAAAACCGTGCCCGGACAGATTTCGTGTGAAAAATGACGAGTTTACAGAGAATCGTCCTTACAACAAATAACATTAGAGCTGTGAACGATCTAAAGAAAAGTTTTAGGATAAGAGACTTTTGGGAAATCTAAAATATTTTGTTAAGGACTGGGACTTATTAGCTTATGTTCGTGAGGGGGAGTATTAGTTAATGTACTTCACATAAGCCTTGGTTGAAATTAGTTTGTTTGTATTACAGAAAGGCAACAATACTTGAATTTATTGGCAGAACAGCTTATTACAAAACTTTGAATGTATCTTGTTGGGTAGATTTCTAAGAGTAAAATGGCAGTAATACATCAAATTATATTTAAATATTTCTGATGGATTTGCTTATACAGCCGTGTAGATTAGAAAAGTGAGATTCGTGTGGAAGATTATCAACGCACAGCGATCCAATTAGGAGATTCCTATCCGGGAGTGTTTTAGAAGAATATTCAGCGTATCTTCACTTTACTCAGATGGGAAACCATTGGAGTTGCATTCCACGAAATTTTCGTACGAAAAACAGTTGGCAAAACACCCCAACCATTCCAGCACCACCTCAGTTACTCGGTTATAGTAAGGTTATGCAAAATTTGCTGCTGCTGGAACTCCAAATAAAGCTTCCAGAGAATCCACAGAATACATCGCTCATAACAGCCCTGGTAAAAAACTACTTGAATACCTTATACTTTAGATTCCATACTTTCGATGAAATGCTTATGCTGCTATTTACCCCAGTCGAAGTTCGTCGATGGCTAGCTGTCACCAATAAAGAAACGGATTCATACATAAGAGTGTTGAAGCTCATCATGCCAGATATTTTACGGCATGCCTCTATCGCAGGGTTAAAATTCACCAGTCACAAAAAACGGCGAAGGGTGAAAGAAAATGTTATTGATTTCCCACTACAAACTACAGATTTTTGTCTTTGCATGAGCAGACCCTTATATATGGCAGTATTAAAAGTGAAGCCAGCAGCCCTTATTTTCCTGTTGAGGCATGGAGGGAGAATAGTGTACGATGATACTTGCTGTCATCTCGTCCCTTTTATAGCTTCTCACCCAATTGAACTCATTATGGGAACGATGATTGCTTTTCAAGAAAAATACAAAAACGAAATGCCTCAACGTTTCGGGAAGCGCCCCCGAATTTTTGATAGAAAATGCCGTGTTTTAAATATTCTTCTGGTCGATTTGGACTATTGTCATGACTTGTGGATCAAAGTTTTTTCATGTTTGCGGCAGTTAGACCCAGACTACGATCTTTGTTCTGTTCCTTCGTTGAAACATATCTGCCGTTTCTATATTCGTAAACAGTTGAGAGAAAATAGAAACCTATGCTGCAAACAGGTTTGGAAGCTTTTGGAATTGCCTGAATCTTTAGAAATGTATATGGATTTCAAGTACCTTTAAGTAATACTATTGAAAATTATATCAGCTAAAATAAAATGAATTTTAAATATTATCATCTTTTTTTTTCCGAAAAACTGAAGAAAACAAATGCTAGAATTTTATTTTTCGGTGTTACATCTTGAATGGTGTTCGTTAAATTTTGAAAGAGTAATCATTCTTAGTAGAAAATTCAATGTAGATTAATCAATGAGGATATTTCGATAATCGGGAATCTGTCAGGATCGTTTAATTTTTTGTGCTATTTTTACTTCCTTTTACGTAGTAAAGGAAGTATTGTGATCACGAAAACAATTTCACTCAAATTTCGGTTGCTCACCCCCGAATGAATGTCGAGTAGTTTTTTCGACCTATCAGCACGTGCATATGTACCTAACAACATGTTAACAGCTGCAAAATCCATTTCGACCATCCCCGAGTGAATTACGACAAGTTTTCTCGTGACGTCTGTATGTACGTACGAATATATGTCGCATAACTCAAAAACTGTGTGCCGTAGAAGCTTCTAGTTTCTTAAGTAGGCTCTGAGGGGGGTCTAGTTGTGAACCTCCCCTTGTCGTTGCATTTGAATCATCTCAAGGGGTTCTTTTACCCCTTTTTGGGGTAAATCAATGTTAATTTCAATGCAATGATTTGGCGCAACCACTTGGTGATATATCGCCAAGCTTTGAGTCGCCAAGTGTTTTCCGCCAACTGGGTGACATAAGGCCAAGTTTTGACAAATTTGGCGACAAATTTGGCGAAAAATTTTTTTTTTTTTTGAATTGGATTAAATTTGGCGCTATTGGCGATATTTCGTGTAAAATTCACTGAATCATGTTAAAATCTGTGAAATTTAGAAAATGAATTATGGCAAAACATTATTTTGCGTTGGTTCGTGAAAAAACTGGAGGTGTAAGGACCCAGCTCCACATTCATGTAAAGCAAAAAAATAAGGCAGAAACTTAAAATGGCTCTTTTTCGTTTTCGGCTGCGTTTCGGTCGGACTCGTGCTCCACTTGGGCAGAATATGTTGCACCGAAAAGGAAAGCGCCATCTGGGCAGAATAATCTGTACATTCTCATTGGATATTTGATATTTAGATAACAAATAGGATAAATAACTCATTATGAAGCATTATTCGAAATCATATGATTCGGTGAAAGATTGGCAACAAATAACGGAACTTTAATAGTTATTTAATTAAGTTGGCATGGACCCATCGTGATAAAGCTTTTTATTAGCCAAGAAGTCCTGTTTTATTTACTTGGTGATTTTTACTTCCTTTTACGTAGTAAAGAAAGTATTGCGATCGTGAAAAAAAAAAAAAATCACTCAAATTCTGGTCTGAATTTTAATTTTGCTCACCCCCGAATGAATGTTGAGTAGTTTTTTCGACCTGTCAGCACGTGCATATGTACCTACCAATATATAACCAGTCAAAAAAGCCTTTCCAATCACATCTGAGTTAATTACAACGAGTTTTCTCGTGACGTCTGTATGTACTTATGTATGTGCGTATGTATGTCGCATAACTCAAAAACTATATGCCATAAAAACTTGCAGTTTAGTATGTAGGCTCTGAGGGGGGTTTAGTTATGCACCTCTCCATGTAGTTGCATTCGAATGTTCCCAGGGGTTGTTTTACCCCTTTTTTGGGGGTAAATCGGTGTTAATTTCAATGCAGATTTAAGTGATATGAATTGATGCTACCACTTGGCTATATATCACCAAGCTTTTGGTCTCCAAGTGACGCCAACTTGGCGACCAATTTAGCGAAAAAAAATTTCTTTGAATTTGGGTTCAATTTGGCGCTTTTGGAGATATTTTCCGAAAAATCCACTGAAATAATGTTAAAAATCAGCAATATTTAGAAAATTTATCGTTGTAAAATATTTTTTTGTATTGCTTCGTGGCAAACTAGAGGTGTAAATGTTTGAATTATCTTGTTCACTCCAAGCACTAATTTAACCAGTGGTCGGAAGTAGCGCGCTACAAGTTGCGAAACTACTGTAGTAGCTACATTTTTTAGTAGTTTGTAGTGTAGCGCATTACTTTTTTAAAAAAGTAGAGTAGTGAGATGCAAAAAAATAGTAGTTTGTAGCGATTTCTGGAAACTACATTTTTTTATTTTCAATTTTTATCCCACCAAAAAAATAAATAACCAGTTTAAATTTCTGCCTTGAGTTTTATTAAATATTTTTCATCCTCCCAGATTTTTTAAAAAATATTCAATTCATATTCTTTCATGATATTTTTTAACAGAACTTTTCGAAGCGCTGCCCTAGCTCGGATACGTTGGTCCGCTATGCAAAAACATTTGTTACAAGTTTAATGATAAATGCTATCCAATATCGTAACTAATTTGTTTGTTTTGTACTTAGAATTTAAAACGAAAGTAAAAAATTTAGATTCAAGCTATAAACTTAATATAGTGAAATATTTTAAATACTCATTGCTGTAAAACTATAAAACTATACTAATTGCTGTAAAATTAGCAATTTTACAGTTTATTACTGTAAAATTAGTAGTTTTACAGTTTGTTAATATAAAATTAGCTGTAATTTACTGTAAAAACAACATATAATTTTTACAATGTAGAAAATATTTACGTTTTTAAGCTCGGTAAAAAACTTTTTTAACACGAAAACTATACATTTATTAATATTACGTAACATTCGAACATCAAGAAAAATCGTTGTATTTCCTTTTTTAGCTCGTCTTTATAGATTGTCAAGAAATTTGAATCTTATGTAGGTTCCTTCATTTTGGGGGGGGAGAAAAATCAAGTAGTTATCATATTTTTAAAAGACAACAGATCGCAAAAAAACTTCAAAATACTAAGCTCGGAAATTACTAAGCTTTAAAAATGTAAGGAAGTATATCCCCTGTTCTCAAACAAAAGTACAATGAAGTTAATATGTCACAATCAAAAAATAGGGCCCAGTTTGACTTTCATGCTCATCAATTCTCTAATAAAATGTAAAATTTCGTAAAATAATTTCTAAACTGCTGTAAACTTCGCAACGGATTTGCCTTTGTAATTCTTTTGCATTTGTATTTGGAACTAAACGTCATTACATTGAAAGTAAATCGCTATAAAAATTATCGCATGAAATTAATTACTTATCTCATGCAAGCTTTCGAAGAATTTCATAGGTCAATAAAATGTGAGGAAAGTAAATGCTTAAAGACACATTAGCAAGAATAAAACCGTAAAACTTTTTATTACGGAATTTTGTCAAGGAGATAGCAAGGTTTTGAAAGGCAAGTGGATATATGACATGTATTTGTTTTTAAGGGGTTTAATCCTCTTACTCAGTGATTTGAGCATTATATACCTTATAATGATATTATATAACAGCGAAAGAGATAAATTTAAGATTAATTGTCTTTTTTCTCTGTCAAAGTGCGATATGAACAAAAATAATGTACCACGTGAAAATAGATCCCCATTTGATTTTATTATTATTATTATTATTATTATTATTATTATTATTATTATTATTATTATTATTATTATTATTATTATTATTATTATTATTATTATTATTATTATTATTATTATTATTATTATTATTATTATTATTATTATTATTATTATTATTATTATTATAGTTTATGAATTCACTAGAAAAACTTGTTTTTCGTTTTAAAACCTAGGTTAAATTTCCTCATGCTTTCATCTAAATAACGAAGTAAAACATATACAAACTTTTCACTATCCATACAAAATCTTCTTCTTAATGCTATTACTCAGAAAAAATGCTAAATGAGAAGGAATCGGTTTCTACCTAAATAAATAATATGAATTATAATGCTATTATTCATAAAGGAAACTCACAAAAATTAACTTCGATTTTAAGCTCTTGACTTCTGTGCTTAATCTTTTTATTTGAAAAACATCAATCTAAAAAATAGATGTATTCATTATAAATTTGAGCTTTCATTCCTGTTTCACGATCTATGCAGTAAATTATCATGTAAAAGAAAAGAAGCTCATTTTAAAGTCCTTTTTTCTTTGCTGTCATTTGAAATAAAACTTTTAAGGAAAAAAAAACTACGGTTCTGAATTCCAAGCTTTTCTTCATAAGTTTATTTCCAAAGAAAACCGACACAAGGATTTTTTTAAGAGAAACTTCAATTTTGAATTCAATTCTATTTTCTATAATGCTTTACTTTAAAAACGAAAAAGAAACAGGCAAATATAAAACTAAGCTTAATCTTCATCTCACCTTTTCCTTCTTTCCCCGCAGTTTCCATAGTCTATTGAATGCAAAATACTGTTAAATGAGTTTCACCGGGAAAATGTTCCACTATTTGTTCTCTATATCAGACTTGTCAGCGTCGTTGGAGCATTTAATCAAAGGAAATCGTTCTTCAGAAGAAATATAAAGAATTCACAATAGTTCGTCTTTTCGCCGCATTAATATTTCACAGATATTTTTATCTATAAGTTCAGGAAATATGGTAAAAAAACTTTCTTTCCCAACATTGCGGTGTTTCTGACAAAAAGTGGTCGAAAAATATAACTCGTCTAATTTATCTTAGATGTATAACATGCTTACGTTTAAGGGTTACACACTTCTCTATTTCTTTCTTTGGTTCAAACTCTCTCACTGCATATGCGTATATATATATATAATATATATATATATATATATATATATATATATATATATATATATATAATATATATATATATATATATATATATATATATATATATATCCTATACTATAATACGAAAGATATTTGCCAAGTCGAAAATCGCCCCAGAATTAATAAACTCCGGTAAACTTGGGGGTCTAGGGTTTTTGGCCACGAGGAATCAATTGGCGTCGGTTTTGAAGCGCTACGGTCGAACAGTTCGGAGTTACAGATAGGATTCATAAAAAGTTTGAGAAGATTTCTTACTACGCCATTTTCTTTGTGATTACTCTTTTTGTTACTGTTTCATAGCAACCACGTTTTAACAATGGATTTCATATTTAATCACATCAGCGTAAATTTATATTTTTATGGTATTTGGCAAATAATTTTTGGCAACACGTTAGAATTGTTATTGTTTTTGAAATTTAAAAGAGGTCGATCAAAATAAAGTTAGAATCGGGTATGGGCCGCGGTAGAGCCGCTATATAGACAGGCCGACCGCATCAAGCTTAAGTTTCACCACTTTGGATCCAACTCATTAACTTTCACTTTCCATTGTTGAGGAATTAGAGTTACCAGAGTAAAGTTTCGGGACATTGCCAAGCTTTGTTAAATTTACGTAAAAAGTTACCAAAAAACGATAACTGGCCAGGAAAGACAATCCTCACACACTCGCTGGATCCAAAGTGGTAATCTTGATGCGTCGGCTCGTCTATATAGGGGCCTGAGGCCGCGGTAGTCCAATCGGTAAGTCGTAGGACGCGTAACCGGAGGGTCTCGGGTCGATCATATAGCCGCCGATCAAAGATCCACCGTCTTCATTAATGGTTGCTGGGGGACGTTGAAAATGTTCGTGGTCACAAAATCCTCCAAGTGAAACGAAACCTCTGGGGTGTGCTGGACAAGGGTTTACTCGGTCCTTGCGCCTTCTTCAAAAATGAACAGAGCGCTCTTCAGGGCCCTATCCCGGTTAAAAATCGAGTTGTGGTATGTACGGGGGGGAGGGACCTGGAGTGTAAAGTGAAGTGAAAGTCAAAACCAACTGGAACCAAATGCGTACTGGAGAACAGGGACTCTGCATCCATTCTCATCAACCCCTCCCGCGCCTTCGGCGCCAAATGAAATGAAATTAGATGTGATTTTACGGTGAGCATGGATTATATAGAGTTGTGTTCTTAAAAATAAATTACGGCTGTTTTGAATGCGTAATTGCAACCAAAGGCTCAAAAATGCTTTTCAAGTTTATCTAAATAAGTACTTCGCACTTCAGAAAAAAACACGAGTTTACAAACCTCTTTTTTTTTTTTAACCGAGCGGGCTGGGTTCCCTGGTACACGTTAGGGATAATACGAGGAATAGTTGCCAAGTCGAAAATCGCCCCAGAATTAATTAACTCCGGTAAACATGGGGTTCTGAGTTTTTTGGCCACGAGGAATCACGAGGTTTGGTTTTTCTAAATAAATTTGTCTAAAATATTGAACTTCAACACACTTTAATCTTTACACTGCTCACTTTGTACCATTTCTTTAATTGTATAATTTGTTATTATCAATTACATTTTATTTCCTATGACTTTTCAAACTTTATCTTTGTATAGAATAGTTCCCTTTCCAAACTCTAACTTTGTTTAGAATAGTTTACAATGGTGCACTTTAACCGGTTATCTTTTCACCAATGGTTTCACAAATTTTCTTATGGCATGTATTGTTTTGATAAATCACAATTGAAAATTTAAATCTTCGAGTTAGCTTTGATACCTGTTTTCTTCGTGCGGAGCTCGGTCACCCGCTGGTATATATATATATATGCAGGGTGTTCCCGTTTAACCTGCAGCCATCTTTATTTTCTCAACCGTTCGTCCTAGATGCACACTTCCAATTGCAAAAATGCTCAAAATAAGATGCAGAGTTAAGATAATAACAGTTTGAAGCGAGAAAAAAAATCAAAAAATACCGTATATGATAAGGATCACCATAATATATAAACACTAGTGGTATACAGAGAGATTTAAAAAATGGTTCAATCACTGTTTCAAAATTACACAAAAAGACCACCTAAGAAGTGAAGAAAGTTAGGTTTGAATGTGTGTATGTATGTAATTCTAAAAAAAAAAAAAACAGAATTCTTTGACCTATTCACTGAAATGCAGTTAAATCTTTTTGGCCAGATTTATCATTCTGCGGCCTACTTCAAAAGTGAAAATTTGTCCAGAAGGGTAACGTTCCTTCGATTTATTGAAGACCATGAAATCAAGAATTCAGTGGTCAAAACAAACTCGAACCCCTTTTCCTAGGAAAAGTAATGCCCTTTTAGCTCTATAAATATTCGAGAAGTTGTGTGCATTCCAAACTTTTCTTCAACAAAGCAGATCGTTCGATAGATGTCAAAAAACGCCTAAATTTACGAATTCAAAATTTTCAAAGGGGAAAATTTATAGCAGACTCAATATCAAAAGACTTTTTTTATTTCACTTGTTTATTTTTTCGTACCTTTTTATGTAATTTTCTAAGAAGTGTTTTTTCCTTCTCTTATTACGTGCGTAAAATGAAGACTGGACAAAACAGATCTAGCAATTTTGAGCAAAAGTGTCTCTGTCAAACTATGTTTCAAAGTTGCTGCTACATCTGATTGTTGGAAAAGAAAAGTAGTTTCGTTTTATATTTTCACTTTCATTTTATTTTGTTTTAAGAAAATGAAAGACTTTTCTTCTGGTGTGTAGTAGAGAAATAACGTTTACTAAGAGAGTACATGATTAGATAAGCCCCCTCCCCCCAAAAAAATCAATTCTTTACTAACGAAATGTAACGACTTAGCGTAAGGAACAGTTTGCAATATGTTAGTTCGAATGAAAGTGATAGGAAACTTTTTTTATCATTTATTTAATTAGGGGAAGATGTTGTACTTTGGGTCACGTTGTACCTTGGGCCAGCAGGCATATCTCTTTTCAGAAAACACATAGTGGGCCAAAACCCATCCGCCTTGTTCGATTTGACTCTAGAGGACATTGCATTTTTGTTTTATTCTTATATTTTATGCACATGCTAAAAGAAGTTGAAAATAAAGTTTTGCCTACGTTTAAGTAAATTTTTTGGGATTTATGTTTTTTGTTTTGTTGAAAACAGAATCTGCAAAACAGCTGAAGTAAAACAGCAAATAAAAAGTTTAAATATTTATCTTTCTTTCTGCAGTAATTACTCTTTGAAAACTTAACTTGCAAACTCAGCAGCCATTTTATTTTCTAAAAAACCATGTGGTTGTACCTTGGGCCACTTAACTATGTTCTAACTTGGGCCACTTAACTATTCTGTGTGGCCATTAAACTAATAGAGCAACTTATGTTTCTGGATCTCAGTCAACTAACTTCACTTGCTTCAACATCCATTTTATCATCTCCTGTTGCATTCTCTCTTCAAATGATTAGACCCTTTCCAAAAGCAGGACTTAGGAAAACAATTTCCTATGGAAGGAAACGCGGAAAAACTAGAATTTTAACAGACACTCCTGAGAAAGAGCAGATTGAACAAAAGAAACGTCAAACTATCACAAAAATTTATCCAAAAAGAAATAATAGAATCAAGAAAGCGATTTTGAGATACCATATGCAGATTCCAGTGAAAATGATGCAATGCTAAAGGAAATAACTCAATACAAACAAAAGAAAATTGTGAAAGACTTAACATAAGAAATGAAGTTTTACAAGCAATGTGGAAATGCAGAAAAATTTATCATAGAAAAAGAAGTCATTAATATTGATGACATTGAGATAGTGTTCCACCAATTAAAACTAGACAATCAGAGCTCCAACTTTGCCAAATTTCTTTTGTCGTAAACTTCAGAAAATATAGCATTTGCTTTTAAAATCACTTTTTTAAAGGTGGCCCAAGGTGTGGCCAAGGACCATGTTATACCTTGAGCCATTTTGCATTTTCTTACTTAATTACATTTTCTTACTTTATTACATTTTACCACTTTATTTTAAATACTTTCTTTAAAGCAAATATATTTATAAGAAGCTAAATGTATGAGTGTTCTTTCCCTATAAAAAAAATTGAACATGCGAGTTAAATTTGTATCAAGAAATAACACTGAAAATAAGTGGCTCAAGGTACAACACCTTCCCCTACATCACCGTCAATGAACGACATGGTAATAGAAATTTTTTTAACATTTTATCGGGCTGTAAAAAGTCATTGAGAAATGTAGTCAAGATTCTTGTATAGAGACTTAAGATCACACACCTTATTTACATCTTTCACACACTTCGCAGATTTAAGTCATGTCGCGCGAAAAGGGTGAAATCTGATACCTTCAATTTCTCGCCAAGTTTTACTCCAATTTGGCGTTTAATTCAAATTTCTTGAGACTTAAAGTATTTCGACTTTATATCGACTTTTTTTTTCGACTTTATATCTCGATAACGGGGGACACGAGGGCAAGTAACTTTTGCGTCAAATTAAAATGTCAATATGCTCTTTCGATTGTCATTTGTTAAAAGTTTTTTTTTTTTTTTTTTTTCTTCTTTCCATTTTTCGTGTTATTCCCTATTTCGGAGTGAAGTTGGCTCTAAAAGAATGCGCCCTCTAATTAGAAAACACGCAATTAGTTTTATGCAAGTCTATTGGGTTTCACATTTTTTTTATTCATACCATAATATGAGTGTTTCAAAAGATTTACTGCTGTGTTATATTTAGAAAATAATAATGACCCATCAATTTTTCAATTAATATTAAAACACTGGTATTTTCAATTTTCTAATAATTAATACGTCGTATTGTATTTGTACGTATAAATTTATTTAAAATAAGAACGCTATGGGGTCTAAATTGCTTTCTTGAGTGCATTGAGTAGTTGTCCACTGTGCCTCATGTGTATAGGAATTCAATAAGTATATTTGTAAATATTTAACTAATTTTTATGAATTAAAATAATAATATCCTTATATTTTGAAAACAACTATTCAATACCTACAGTCAGTAGCTCAGTCTTGATAAAATGTTAAAATTTCAAGTTGGAGAAATTACTTTTAGCAGTTATGAAACTGCTGAAAACGGCTACGTTAACTTTTTCTGTGTGTGAGTTTTTTTAGGGGGGGGGGGCTGTATACAACTTGAACTTTTTTTGTTTGTGTGAGTCTTCATATGAGCAAAAAGAGATGGTTGTTATTAAATGTAAATAGGGGTCTTCCACTATGCCCCTAGTTCCACTGTGCCGATGTCACCTATATGCATATATCTTTTAATCTTGAAGCTCATCCGTAAAATAAAGTTTGAAAACTACGCTTCTCTTCTTCAAATTGGAGTTCAAAAGCTCATCATCTACTTTCCTAAATTAAAATCAAGACATTCAACATTTTCTTGAAAGTATTTTTTTTTTTAATAAAATGCTTTGCTTGGGACTACTGCACCCCCCCCTCTCCCTAACCCCCCCCCCCCCATACACACAAACGCACTATGCTAAATTAATTTTTATTTAAAAGAAAAAAAATGAAATGAAAGCAGCAATCCTTTTCAAATTTAATCCTAGAATTTAATCATGGTCTAATCAGCTAAAAAACTGCAACGCATCCCTTGGATCTCTTGATGTTATTTTTCCGTCAAAAAAAGCATCTCAAACATTTAATGGAAGTAACTAATGAATTCTGGAAGACACATTTCAACTTCTGTCGGTTTTTCCTACAAAGTCAGTTTTAAATTAAAAGATTTCTTGATATCTAAAAATTGCGTAGTACATTGAACTATATCAGGGTGATGTTTCCATATTAGAGTATTTGAAATGTTTTAGCACGATGGTAGAAAGTAGCATTTTCATAGTTACCGTGCTAAGCTAGTACAGTCGAACCCGCTTAATGGAATAGCCATTTTTCCACGAAAAAATATTCTAATAAGCGGGATATTCCATTATTCGGAATAAAAATAATGCATTTCAATGGTTTGGTACATTGAAAACGTATTACATTAAGCGAGATATTCCTTTAAGCGATATTCTAATAAGCGGGCTCGACTGTACTTAGCCTCTTTTTGTATCAGTGATGTTGAAATGATTTTGCTACTTAAAACATGTGTAACTTTTTTTTAATTAAATGGTTTTACTTAGCATAATGAAGTGCTTATATTTTTACATGTATTTTAAGAAGATTCTGCTTAATCTCAGTTTGAGCTCGACTACTGGCATGGCAGTATAGTCGTGGAGGTCCCTTTATGTCATTGCTGCTTGAATGACTAGAAAATCATCGCAAAAAGCTCCTGTTATTGCAATTTCAGTCTCGGCAGCAGAAAATATTCGCACGGTGATAGATCAGGTGAATAGCGAGTGTGATCAAGGATATAAATCTATTTGCTATTCCTAAAACTGAAAACGTTTTACGCTGATGTTCCAGCCATTCAAGCAGCGTAAAACAGGTTTTAAAAATCATTCCCAGAAAATTCCTTCCAAATTTAAAATTATATATATAAATTGATTAGATAATTCAAAACGATTCATTGAATTAAGTGGATGCCCTCTTGAATAAATATTAGTTTTAAAACATATAACCCCTCGCTTATTTTATTCTCGCACTAAAATGTTCGGTTATTTTTAGATCACAGTTTGGAGAAATATTGGGAAGATTTTTGCTCTTTATTTAATTTTGGTAATGAGAAACATAGCATAGAATCACTTCGTTCTTTTCATTTCATTAAATAAATAGAACGGCATCTATTTCTAATAAGTAGAATTAGCGAATTTTGAAAAAGCCGTTTAATATTAATAGTTTTGAAGTTCTAAATTACTTCGTAACAATTGCATTATAAAGTGTCTTAAAGTCCTTTAATTTTTGTTAAAATTTTAAATCGTTGTTATACAATGTAGCTTCCTGCTTTCTTCAAAAAACAAATGAAAATAGCAGAATAATTACGTTTAAGTCGACACCAGACATTAAGACAAATTTAATGCCTTATTATAAAAGTGCTTTCTAAACTTTTACGTAAAACGCTAAATAGCCTTAATTTGTTTAGAAATCCAACAAAAGTTCTCTTACTTAAATTAGCTTAAATTTTTGATGAAATTCCGAGCAGCTGCATAAAACGCTGTGAAATGAACACAAGAAAAATCTTCCTGGCTCTCTGAAATATTAATTCTCCGCTTGCTTTGACAGCACGGAATAAAACGAAGGAGAACTTACCTGTTCTCACGAGCTTGAATGTAATGTAATTATGTTCTCGTACAGGTCTGGCGTGGGATGGAGCAGTTAAATGTTTCATCATCGAGTCCTTTGACATGTTTGAAACAATTCTCTTGACTTCTTGGCGATGGTACTTAATCCTTGTGGCCTCTTTTAGAACAGCAAGTCACTTTTATTTTGCACAAATACACGATCGTCTGCAAATTCAGTATTTTTTCATGAAAAACACTTGTATTCTTTAGAATAATTAATCATGCGTTTTCAATTAAGTTTCTTGGAATTAGCAATGAGCATGGATTTGCTCCTGTTTCTCACTAAAATGTCTGTCTTATAAACATCTTATCACATATTTTTGTAGAAAAATATTTGAATGTTGCTGCACTTTTGTTTCAGTTCATCATTTTTGTTCGTTTTCATCAAGTAAATTACCTTAAGAATTTAATTTGAAACTTTTTATCGTTTCCCCTTTATCTAAAACATCTGCCAGCAAAACGTTGAAAGTTTTTTTTTTAAACAAGTAGTTAAGCATTTGCAGAATTTATACGAGTAGATTTTTAACGGATTTTAAATTAAATTAATTTTTTAAGTATTTTTGCTGAGCTCTATATTTTTTATTGATATATTTTAAATATTTCAAACTAAAAATTACAAATTAAATGCTCTAAGTTCAAAAAATAAGAAAACATCCGTAACTATATCATGCTCCAAAATAGGCTTCTAACGCCAGTCAATGTTTCCTAAATATGTTATTTTTAACAAACATTTATTTTTTTGGAAAATATAAAGTTATCATAACAAACATCATAATTTAGTCCCAACTACATTCAAAATTGGTAAGCTTATTTTTTTCGCAAAAATTTTATATAATGATTTTGATATCCAATACTAAAATCATACTTTAAAAATGCTAACAAAATTTTCCTGTTTTATGCTTAATGGGTAATTTTAAAACACGGGAAAAAAGTTAGCACGCATTTATTGCTCATCTGAGAAACATAGCTTAAGCTAAAATATATTGCGATAAATTTGTCTGCCTTAGTAAAATCTAAAAATTTACTTCACAATAATATTTAGTTGTTTCACGTATAAAACTACAATGCCTGATATTATCTCAGGTGTTTCGAACGGTTTCTCAATTCGGTATGTAATTATTATGTCTATCATAAATTCTAACATCAAATCTTTGAGAGAACAATATAAACAAAGAACTTCGCCTAAATTTTCTTTATGATTTAAAACACGTGAAATACATAAGTTTGAACAAAAGTAAGCTTCTATATTACGTGATAAAACTCACATCTTATAACAACAAAGTGAAAGAAAGATTTTCGACTAACTTCAATTTAAAATTTGCGTATTTTCAAAAATTCATTTTTTTGAATTCAATATTTGGTTTAAAAAACAGTTGGTTTAGTTTTAAAAAACAACATTACATTTAAGGGTTTCCAGTAATTTTTGAAATGCTTCGACATTTTTAAATGTAGTACAAAGGAAATAATATCTTTTTTTCTTTAATCTTGTGGATAAAAAGCTCTATATTAGTGGCAGTAGTAAGGTTGCAAAAATGCTCGATAAGTGCTTTAAGTCCTGTATTTAATTTTAAAATTTTTCGTCCTTTATATAGTCATTTTTTAAAATTAAAATCAAGGTACGACAAACAGAAGCAGGATTCTAACATTAAACGAACAAAATTTTTAATTACCCATGAATTGTTCCTGAATGAAAATGAAGGGTTGGGATTTTCTTAATGAAAATTATTTCGAAATCCTTTGTTACCTATGCAATTTTTGATATAATTTTGCTATAAATCGAAAAAATCTATTTAAAAACTGCAGTTTAAAATGAGAATTCTTTTTTACATTGAAAAGCAGGGCAGGCTAATTTCTTCAGTTTCAGTTCTTTGGAAGTATATCCACCGAACACACAAAACTACATGCAAAACTTTTCCAAAAGTTACGCTTGGCAGGATGGAGTCATTCCACGGCAAAAACACTCCCGAAACAGGCGGCAAAATCTCTCCATGAGCGAAATTATAATCCAACAAATCCAAACTTTTCTACTTAATCATAACATCCCCTCTCAAGTACCGTTGAGAAGCCCCAGATCAATAGGAGCCGGGCGAGCACTCATAGTTTCTTGCGAAGCGAGCTACAGGTGGCATTAGTTAAACACGGGGAGAGAACTCGCGCTTTTTGACGTGCCCGTATGCAGTGACGTAATCCTGGAGCACACGACGGCGACGCGAAGCTCCGGGGCGTTTCACTTTTTCCTCGGGGAAGGCAGACGACTTTTCAACTTATTCATCCCAATGAATATTGATTGAAGGAGATTCTGGACTTAACCATCCCCGTTAAAATCTTGAGCATCAGGCGAGAAAAAATTCATTCCATTTCACTCCAATTAATAGTTATTTTTAAGCTGTAAACAATAATAAATAAGTTAAAATTTAATTTTGTCTGTCTGACCATTGAGCTCATTCACTTCCACTATCCTCGTTTTGAAGAAAATTCGCAAGTCACCAAATAAACATTATAACAAGAAGTTCTGTCAAGAACTAAACGAGCCTACTTTCCCGTACATCGACATCGGCATTCTAGCATCTGATCATTATTCTCTTGATTATCTAAGACTAAAAATTATGTCAAACATACCTTTAAAAGCAAAATATACCTCTCTCATCAGATGAAATAGACACATAAAAAGTAAATAAATGAATAAATAAAGTTTTGTCGCACCTTTTAAAGAATGTAACTGTTACAGTTCTTCCGTAGAAAAATTCCTCAATTGTTTTCAAAAAAAAATTAAAAGTACAAAGTACATCAAAACACATTTTATCAAAGAAAGAAAAAAAAAGAAAAAAAAACTCGTCCGTTGATAAAATGTCTCGAATTTCACTTTTAATCCGTTGCCAGTTGTTAAATATAAATTAAGAATAAAATGCCCTAGTGAATGAAACATTTTTGTTACAAAAAAAATCGTCTGCCAAAAATAATAATAATAATAATAATAAATTCAATAAAACAAATGAATAAATAAACAAAAAATCGTCTGCACAGTCAGTCATTTTTTTCGAACTGTTTACTCAAAAGTTATTAGGGGTGACAGCTTGCTTGAGCGGTTCAATGTTGAATGAAAAATTGTTCAAATCGGAAATGTAAATACGGGAATGAAGTATCCTTGAAAAGTTCTTTCCAACAAAAAAAAGTTTGTTCAAATCGGACTGTTCATTAAAAAGTTAGTATCGCGGGACCGGTTATTTGAACGGCTCAAAGTTGAACCAAAAATTGTTCAAATCAAAAAATCAAATATGGGAATGAGCTGTACTCGCCGAGATCTTTCCAACAAAAAAAAGTTTGTCCAAATCTGAATGTTCATTCAAAAGTTATTAGGGGGGGACAGACAGACAGACCGACCGACAGACCGACAGACACACAAATTCCCCATCTCAATACCCTACTTTCAAATTTTTAATTTTTCGATATTCATTTTACCTCTTTATTTTTTTAACTTGGCGATATTTTTTGGACTTGGCGATATTTTTTTTAACTTGGCGATATTTTTTGGACTTGGCGATATTTTTTCGATGCATTAAGCTACTTTTAATACTTTTTTCGTCTTTCTTTTATTTTTAACGGGAAAGTAGGCTAAAAACCAAGTCAAATATCCCTCTGACGTCCATTATTATTTCTGGTGAAAATTATACCTCAACTCGGTGCTAAGTTAAACATCCAACACTAGTCAAAAGTATTGCTAGTTTGAGAAATCTAACTTCATTATATGTTTTAATAAGCCCCCTCCCCCTGCTTTTTCTTTTAATTAAACTGATTTTAAGCGTAATTATGGCGGAGAAGAGTCAGATTGGGAAGTCGATCAAGGAGAAGTTTGGCACCATAAAAGACCAAAGTGTTAGAAAACCTTCAGGAATCTATGCCTAAAAGAGTAGCATCTGTGTTTAAACCTAGACGCGGCAGAAAAACATATTTAACGCTTTTTGGTTCAATTGTATACTCTTAATATCTTTCATTCTCAACTTTATTACTGAAAGAACTTGAAACTGCCTTTTTATTCTATTTTCTCCATGAAACCAAACTATATCTTGATTTCTCAAAAACTGAACACTTAGTGAATGCTTTTTAAAAAAGGTTAAAACATTCTTAAATACCTCAATTAGTATAATAATCATGTGTCGAAGAAGTTAAGGAATGCTAGTTTCGAACTTCTGGGATGCTTTTAATGTGCGCTTGCTTATTTTACATCGTTGTTCCAAGAATTAGCGAAAAATTGCCTAGTCTCTAGTTGTGTACTTTAAACATAAAGTATTGTCTGCAACTTATTGTTTGACTAAGTTTAACTTGATTAGGATCGCTTATTTAAAGCTAAGAAAGAAGGCTTAAGTCTATAACTTAAATCACCAATAAAAGTGTGAATTAGCAAACTCAAAACCAAACTAAAGTTTATCATTTTAAATAATAGACTTCATTGAAAGGCTAATATTACAGTCGAACGAAACCTTTCGGATGCAGACAGCATTACAAATCATTACGAACATTTATCATGACAAATGTAGTCAAATTCCGCGACAGTAATTCATTATAACTATTATAATTTAAGCATGTAATTTATTAAATGCTAAAGAAATCTCTTTTAAATCAGATTTGCATTTCTCAAGATGTTTTACTCAGGAAAGGCAGAGAAAAAATGTCAGAAGATTTTTTTTTCAGTGCCTCAAAAAACTGTTTCCCTCACATCCTTAAACTATTATGTTTCACAACAAAACTTTTTGTCAAAAAATCTGTTCAGTGAACCGGTTTTGGTTTGGAAGCTTGTTTAGTTATCGCATCATATACCGTAAAATGGGGTATATAGGAACAGCGGGGTCAATCGGAACAAAACTTCTCGACCGTACAAAGAAATTCTTCATAAATATACTATTCGGTATTTTTCGTCATTAATTTTTTTTTAGAAAGGTATGATCATGGGAAATAGGAAAAAATTACGTTTGTCAATCTGGCAACTCTATACAATCAAAGCTGAAAAGTGTACCAATTCACCCCATTTTACGGTATCCAGTTTACATATGATTCACGAAAATGATTTTATGAGGGTTTTTTTTCTTTTTTTTTTTTCATAAAATTAAAAATGCTTTTTCATGTGCTTTTCGGCAAAATTTTCCCTGCTTCTTCTTCTTTCTTCCTCCTTTGCTTACTTCTTCTCTCCTTCTTGATTCTCTCCTTCTTTTTCCCCTCAAGCCAATCTGTTTTTTTTTTTTTTTTCTTTTTTTTTTTATGATGATGACTGGCAGGTCATTCTAAGATGACGTCATTGCGGCTATTCCTATTACTTGAATAACAAAACTTGAGCCACTTTTTAGTAAAAAGGGATAGAAATTACCTCTCCTGTGGAGTAACGTACAGATAATGTTAAGCGATTGGGGAAAAGTTAGCGATGATCATGCGAAACTTTTCTTTGTTAATTAAAAAAAAAAACTCTTATATGACAACGTGGCTCAAGAAAAATATATTACATAAATGCTCACTTCCTCATTGGATTGGAAAGTAAGATAACCCCAAGGGTTCTAATTTTGACTAAATGATTTCTAAGCACACCAGAAATCTCACTTTGAAAGCACACGTTTTAGAAAGAATGAAAATAATTGAATCGTTTATTTCGAAAAGGTAACATCTCTATTTTGATCTCCTCTGTCTCTTTAGAAAATTAAACAGCGCACGGTTATATTTTAGAATGTCATAATCAATGAAAAATGCCTTTAGTTAAGTACACAATTACTGCAATAATTTACCAAATAACCATTGATTTTGACATTCAAAAATATAACCGTGCGCTGTTTAATTTTCTAAAGAGACAGAGGAGATCAAAATAGAGATGTTACCTTTTCGAAATAAACGATTCAATTGAAATAGATTGGAGGAAGGGGCCGTATTAGGGAAGATCCCTCATCCCATGTTTCACCTACAAACATCAACAAAAACAGCTAGCCAGTCAATTAGAATGAAGGAGCATGCACATTGAAAGTATGCATTAATTGGTTTTCGTTTACAGCAAGTTTAAGGGATGTTTTAATTCCGATAAGCACCCGAAATTATGTTAAATGATTTTGGCTAACCTGCCGTATTTCTTGGGGGGGGGGCGGGAGGTGGTGTAGCTTTCCGACACGCGCTAGAGAAAACAATGATTCTACTCAAAACATAGACTTAAAAAACTACGCCGAACGTCGGGAAAATGTAATTCGCATAATACATCGCATTCAGCAGTTGGCTCAAAAACAGCGTATACGGCATCTCCCCCCTATGGCAATTTGCCTTACATCTTCTCCAACTGTATGAGGAAAGTGCCAAAATGGAAAAATGTTATAATCATTAATTTTCGGGGGGAAAAATATTTTTTTTTATCTAAAGCTATTTTTTATCAATCCCAAAAGCCCATATTTTGTGAATAAATTGGATTTTTAAAAATAAAACCAATGCCCTAGCTATATATATAAAGATGACGGGGTCTGTTTGTTTGTTTGTTTGTATGTTTGTAACCGATAGCCAGAAGCCCCCACAGCACCTACAGACCTAAAGCTTGGCACAAAAATTCGAAAGTATCCCCGTGAAATGCACTTCGAAGGCCGAATTCTAAATTTCGAATTAGTTATTTTTAAATTAATGTCTCATTTTTGGTGTATCCTGCCTAATTAATGGGGAAAAATAACATTATACATCGCTGGAAAGGGATTTTTTTCCTGAAAAATAAAAGTTTTGGCAAATTTCTCTCCGTAAATTAGAACAAGAGATATTAATTACTCAAATTGGGCCAATTTTTAAGGTTTAACTCTATACGCAAAACTGAAACACTAGGTCCATTTTCCAGACAAACTGCTCTTTCCTTCCTGAAGTTACATAGTGGTTTAAATTTGCGTATAAAGCCTTGAAAATTGAATAAATTTGAATAATTAATATATCCAGTTACTTACTTAACATAATGTCCTTTTGATTTATTTGGTGATTTGACTTTTAAACTTTAATATGACTTTTAGTGGAATTTGAAAGGCTGTGGAGCACATTTGAATTAAAGAATATAATAATTTTACTTCAGAATGTTAGAGTGAATTTAAATTTTTTCAGTTGACTTCCTTTACGTTTATTGCATGGGCATCGCCGTGTGGGTACTGCTAATTTTACAGAAAATTAAGTCAAAAACTACGGCGTCTTTCCAAATCTACCTTTTAGCAAAATTATCAAAAATTTAAACTTTCTTTCACTGAAACAATACTGTGTAGCATAAAAATGGAATACCACTATCCCCTTCAATTACGTCTGCAGAAGCACACAAATAACAGGCACCTAAAAAATAAAAAAATGAAAATTGAATTTAAAAAGTAATAAAAAACTGCTGACCTGCCAAAAATGTGGCAATTTTTTATCTTAATAAAATTCCTTTTTTTTCTTTTGCTTCATTCTTGAAATAGCAATAAATATAGGAAGGATTTACATTGGAGCTAAACCTTGATATGGGTGCTCCACAATGTTTTAGATAAGCAATTTGTAAAATAGTCCCTATTCAAAACAATATTTCCTTGTTTAAAAACTTTGTAAAAGATTAACTAAGAAAGAAACTAATTTTAGGGACTATTTTTTCATGAACAAATAAAGTTTATTATTATTATTATTATTTATTTATTTTTTTAATTAAAAGTTAGGGGATTATCAGCTATTGCAAAAAGTTATTAGATTTTTTTAAGTAACTTTAGAAAGAAAAGTTAAGCCAGTTTTTTCCAGAAAATAATATTTATTGAAGGTAGCCAAATCAAAAAAAAAAAAAAGTCGACATCGACCGGTCTATCGCGATCGATAGGTTCAAGACCGCTGCTATGTGCAATATTTTAATCGCTTATATTTCGAAAACGTGAAAGTTGCGAAAAATTAGAAATCCACCAACAGCTACAGCTCCCTCAATAAACCTTGCTTCCATTTTTTTTTTCTCTGGAAAAACAAGTTCATAACATTCCCTTGTCAGAAAACATTAACGCAAATGCAATGCTCCTTACTGTACGGAAAAGACAATCATACTATCATTTTTCCCGTTGCTAAACTAGAAGCAGTATTGTAGCAAGGGGCTGTATGGTAGTTTTTCTTCTATTGATACTGCGCTGGTTAAGAAACGTGTTTTACAGAGTTCCCCTCTTCACCAATGGTTCGCGAAAAGACTAGTAATGGCGAAATTTTAACACGCTTGTTTGAATTAAAATCTTTAGCTCATGCATTTTTATTAATCGTTTATTCAATTGTCTTTTTGTTCATTCGATACTCTTTGCAACTGTTTGCATGAATAGCTCACATATTTTATGGAATTTAATAAATTGAAATTTTCCTAAAAAGCAGTCCCGTCATTTAGGGGGGTCGAGGGGGAGGGAGTCAATTGCTCACCCCCCCCCCTGATTTTGAGAAATCAATGTATTTATATTTGAGTGGGAGTGGTTTTTTATGTTTTTCGATGATATTGCATTGTGTTTGGGCCCTTTGTTCCTCCCCCCGGGAAAAACTTGAAACGGCAGCCCTGCTTATAAGGTTTGTGTTAAAACCGTTTTGGATATGCATAATAGATTCGAAGCAACAGAAAAAACGTTCAACTTCGGCATTCAAAGTCTGCAAGCGAGTTAGTACGATGGTTCGTGTTATCTCAGAAAGTTTTTGTTAGGAAATTCTATTGAACTTATTGAAATTGTTACAAGAAAAACGTCATTAATCTACTTTTGGCGATTGTTTTCTTAACTATTTGATCGACTATCGCGCGTCTCTTGTGCTGTGCTAAAAATGCAATCATGGTGCTTGCCGCTTGATTCAAAATTTTCACATTAATTAAACTACAGTGTTCACGCATAGGATGTTTTTTTTTTTTTTTTTTTTTTTTTTTGCGAAAAAATAAATATTCATGCAAAAATAACAGCAGTCGACGAATTCTGGATAGTTTTGGTCAAAAGGTTTCCTGCTTTGGTTAAAAAACAAACAAACTGCTGTCAATTTGGAAGAAATAAATAAAGATTTTTTTTTTTTTTTTTTGCATCAGGACAGTCAGGTAACTTTTTTTTTTTTTTTTTTTTTTACAGTTGATGAGTGAATTGTGTAAAATTATACTGATTCCACTTTTCGGTATGCTCATCGTTCTCCAATTTCGATTATAAACCGATGTGTATGTACATTGCTCACGGAATCAAAGAAATTTCATTCCAAATTCAGCCACGCTCGCGTCCACTTTTTCAGCTCGAAAGTAGGCGAGCACTTAACGCTTATAACATCCTAGGCGTAGCCTGCCATAGCAAACAATGAGACTGTTTGCACATACTCTTATGAACAAAGAAATCCAGTTTGTGAAAATATTGATCTTCGGGCCATCTTACTCTTTAAAAGAAAAGCTTTCCTGCGAGTTAATATTCTCTTCAGATTTTCAAGAGTATAATTTTACGCCATCTATTTGCTATCCCCCGGAATGATCTCATTACATTGGATAGAGAAAATTAAGTGTTTGTTGCTCAGAATATGCGCATATTTCTCAGTTAACTGTATTTTGATTCGAAAGATCAAACGCCGTTCTTTTCCAAAACGGATAGCATCTCATGAATTTTTCATTAAGCACTGTTTTGAGGCGACCTTCAAATATACGAGCTATTTCTTCGGGGCCGATCAAGATTGGCTCTTTAAAATGCCTTGTCTAAATCATCTGTTGAGTTTTTCTCACAAGAGGATCCAGTTCCCGAAATCTCTGCATAATTTGCATCTTAATTAGCTCCGGAACGTTTCAGCATTTTTAATGAGAAATATTAGATTTGCATTAACGGTTATTTTTACTGCATTACGTCTTGAGATGCATCGACTGAGGGAAGTTGGTATTTTTCATTTTTCTCCATTCGCTTTTCAGTTACTTGGTTAATTTTATAATTCCGGAATTAGAGAAAGGCAGCAATTTTACGTAGAAGATATTGGTCGTGCGATCAAAGGTGTGCGCAGAAACTTTGGGGCCTATCACATTTGACTTCTTCGGGGCCCCCTCAATATTGTCTACCCCCACGCGTATTTCACTCCTATTTCAATTAGTCTTATCCCCCACCCCCCGCCCTCCCATCCAAGAATTAAAAGAAGAAAATTTTTAAAGCCTGTCTAAACGATAGAATCTTGTTACAAATATTTTGCTTTTGGGGAAACATGCTGTAGAATAAAATCCTACAAACAGAATTTTGATCATTCAATGTCATCCCTTTGATTTACGCTTCGTAATTACGAGGTACATCAAGCGAAAAAATGCATTTACTGTACGCTATTTTGTTAACATGCAAAGCAATAGATGATTTTTTTTTAAGTTATAGTAATAATAGGGATGCTAATAGAAATGTGATTTTATCGTCATCAACAACTTATCAACAAAAACTTATCAACATGTAGAGAATATTAATTTTTTGGGGATTAATTTGCAAAATAATTTACGCTGGGATAATCGCATTGAATTTGTTTCAAAAACGATTTCTCGTAGTTTAGGTTTAATTAACTTTGTGTCAAATTTAGTTCCTGTTAATGTTTTGTATATCCTATATTTTTCTATGATCTATTCAGTTAATAATTATGGTATACTTACCTGGGGTCAAACAACTAGAAATAATTTAAACAGAATTAATGTATTAATAAAAAGATTTCAAAGAATAGTTAATAGGGTTAGTAGATTTGATGACATAAATAGAAGTTTTTTAATGAACGCTGAACAAATTTAAATATAATGTTGGTCTTTCTATGTATGATTCAGTCTTTAACCCATTCCCTGCCCCGGCCGACACACGATCGGCCGCGCACTTTGTGTAAAAACCGCTCCGTCCGACGTAGGCTCGTCCACAGAATTTGGTTCCTAACTGGCCGCGACGATCCTGTATCGTCACAGCGAACCAAGCAGTTTTCGCTCTTGATGATCCTGTGTCGGCCGTTTTTCCAGGCGCAAACCCTGTTATCTCGCTTCTCTGCTGGGTTTTGGTGCTTTGAGGGGAGCGGTACCAAAGGTATTTTCTTTGGTCAAACAGATGTAACTTATAAGATATTAAGAACCTGTGATCGTTATATAATTTATTTTATCGAGATTTTTCATCCTTTCACGTACTCTTAGAAAAACTAAAGAGTACAATGTCGTATGTCATGTATCGAGTATAATTCTTTAAATCATCAGACAACAGTTTTTTATTAATTTTTTTTTTTTTTTATGGAAACTTTGTTTCTTCTGCTTTCTGTTATTTAAACTCTTGATGAACAAGTGAAAAAATATTCTCTTTGAGGGGCTATAACAAGCTTGATTAAAAAATAAAGGAACTAAATCAGTGCCCCCCCCCCCTACTTTTTCGACTAAACCTTCTTCATTTAAAAGCTTCTTTTGCCAAATGTATCATAATTCTCCAAATTTATAAGATATTTTTTCACAATATTTTTTGTATTGTGTTTTAATTCTTTAATCATTGTATTTTAATTTTGGAACATGAAATGTTCCAAAATGTAACAGTAGTAATGCTCGTTTTGAAATTAATTTCTGATTTTAACTACATTTTGTTGTAAGAAAATCATGTGGAAGGGGTAGCGCATGGCAAATGATTTTCTGGCCATTGCTTGAATGGAAACCTGTTCAGATGGCTTGTAAAAAGCTTTCTTGGGAGACCTCCCATAGTGTTTCTTTCTGGCATCTCCAAGCTATACGACTGAGATTAAGTGGATACGGCTTTGGGGCGAGGGGGGGGGCGGTATATTCAAGTAAATAGTCTTTAGGGAAACGGGGGATTTGTCGCAAGTTTTGATCTTTTGTAACTGCTTATCGTTAAAATAGCTCACACGATTGAGCTACTAAAATCCGTGCACTCAAAGTGGGATATAGACTCCTATAGAAGTTAAGATAAATGGACCAACACTTAAAGATATCTCTTTGTGTTATTGGTCGCTATGTTTACAATGCATCAAAAGTCGCCGATTCCTTCTACCCTTTTAAAAAGTCATTTACACAGCTAAGCTTTTTTTTATGATCTTGTACTAAAGCACGTCAAATGCTCTGTAAAATTGCATTAGTTAACCTCCTTTTAAGTACCCGAATCACTTTGAATTGTCTCATTGTAAAATAACCACATGGAAGGGATTGGAGCGGCACTTTTGTTCCAATACCACTGTCCGATTTGGTTCGGACAGCAAGCAACGGTGAGAAGTGTTCTCGTGGGAATAAGGCGACACCCCTTTCCTCTCTCCTTTTCTTTGGGATGCACCTTTGTTATGAGCAGTTTAGCAGGGCTTCATTGACAGTGCTTTCTGTAAATGTCAAAATAGAGTTCAGTTTTTGTCCTTTGTGATACCCCTATTTTTAAAAGAAAAATCTTATGCTCAAGGAATGGACTTTTGTTCCTTTCCCTGGAAGAAATAACTACATTTTAGATAAAATGAAACAACAAATGAAAGTTTTTTCGTTTGTTAGGATTCCCTTGTTCTGCTATTTGTTGCACGTAATTACTTATAGGGATATTAAAAGGGAATATGTTCCACTTTATTTTGTGAAAGCGATGAGTACTAACACAGTTATGTTAGAATAGTAAATAAATTAGTGGAATGGTAAATAAAAAAATAAGTAAATAAATAAAAATAAGCAAAAATAAAATAATTGTAAAATGATTGACAAAAATAAATAATGTAAAACATAAATAAATTACAGATACTTAATTGCGAGTATAGCTTTCAAGTTCATGTTCAACTGCAAAAACAACATTAAAAACCCCGTAGCAAAATGAGGAGAAAAGTGTTATCATACTGTGGCGAAATGGAACCGGTGAGTGATGCACGGAGCGGTCGCTTTGCGGCGGAAAACATTTTTCGCTTGGGTCAGTGAATGGGTTAATGGGTTTAGTTGGAAATAGTAGAAATATGAGAAATGGCTCATAATTACCAAACTAAGCACCGTGATGATCTTTTACCAATTTTTGCAAAAACAAATTTGTTATTCAATGGCATTAATTCCTACGGACCGAGATTTTGGAACTCACTACCAAATAGCCTAAAATGCATAAACAGTAGAAATTTATTTAAAAAGCGGTTAAAAAATGTTATACTTAGCTCCACTTAAAATAATTTGTGAACACTAATTTATCCTCATTGTTTTTCGGTAGCTCTGAATTTAAGTTTTTCTTTTCTTTGTTTTTTTTTATAATATACTAGTCTTGAAATTATACATTTCTTTGACAGTAATTATCTGTTCTTATTCTCCCCTATCAATATTACTCATGTTTGTGAGATCTATTACAGGTTAAATTGAAAAAAATAAAAATTTTAACATGTGTTCCGATTGACCCCTATCAGCGGGGTGATTCGGAACACCCATAATTTCCTATATATTTTAATAATAATAGTTCAAAATGTTTTGTCTTCGCTTGGAATATCACAAGTAAAGCAAGACCGAAGTTTTTACCCAAAAAATCAAATTGAAAAAAAATCTTTTAATTGCTTTTTTTACTATCAAAGCTGAAAAGTGTTCCAATTCACCCCATTTTACGGTAATTGTCCGTGTGAAAAACATGGTGTTCTCAAATCTAAGCCACAAACAGACATCGTTTAACCTTGGGATTTGTTGATAGTCATTGCAAATGCCAATCTAATCGGAAACTGAATACGTTTGAGTTGAATTGGCACATCTGTAGGTATAATAGGAATCCGTGGTATGAGTATATTTTCACCTCTGAACTTGCCATTTAAAATCCTGGCTTCGATCACGTTTTTCATTAATTTTTGAATGACTAATCGCGTACCGTTGTACAGCCGGGGCGGGTTCAAATTACGAAGCAAGATAATTGGAGATCCAACCTTTATTTTTTAAAAATTTGTGTCACTTTAATGGTCGCTCATACCCCACCCCCCTCTCGCAGTGAAAAAAAACTTTACACAGCAGATTTTGCCTAATAACTCAACACTCATGGTGTTTGATACATTTTATTTGTTTGTAATGATGTTTTTTGGTCACAACCAATATGAAAATCACAAAAAATAGTTACTTTAATTTTTAACATATATTTATCTTCTTCAGAATTTTTGACTTTTAATTTTACCTTGAATTTGACGTAAATGCAAGGTATAAAATACAGAATTTTATAAAGGTACAAAAATTAACATAATATAATTGATAGTGTATATAATTTTTGAAAAAATAATATAAGTGCCGCAAATCAAAAACCATTTATTGCCACAATCGATTCAAAGCCCCCAAAAATGGCGCAAACGTCCATAAGAAAATTCTACAGCATCGAAGGACCCCATTGCCAATTTTAACAAAGATCCGACCAAAACTGTCATTTTGTACTATAAAAAAATATGGGGTAGATCCCCATGAGGGGATGTACCTGCATAAGGACATTACAATCATTAAAATCATTCAAAAAAAAAAAAAAAAACCATGCAGCTGTTCGAAAAAATCCTTGCGGGCCTGGATTCGATCTCATTCCATCAGGAACTTCAACCTGACGCGCATAACCACTTGACCATCGGGTCGCTCATTGAAGTAAGGATTTACGATAACACATATTGTTTTAAATGACATGAAATGTTAGTTTTTCGATCATAACTTTTTTTCTAGTGAACAAATATCGTCATATGAGTACATGGTACCTAAGTTACACCATCTCCTATCGATTAAAAAAAATCGTCCAAATCGGTTCAGTAGATCAGATGTTATGTGCGAACAAAAAAAAATTAGGGGTGGACTACCCCTAACATTTAGGGGGATGAAAAATAGATGTTGGCCTATTCTCATAGATACTGGATAAGCACAAAAAATTTCATCAAAATCGGTCAAGCCGTTTCGGAGGAGTATGGCAACGAAAACTGTGACACGAGAATTTTATATATTAGATATATATATTTTTCTCTCGTTTTTACTTTCCGTATATATATTCGTATGAATTCAGATGAGTATTTCGTATTTCTCTATTCGTTAATTTGCCCTAAATGTTGTCTCTTTTCGAGTGGTGGGAGCTCGTCAGGCTGTTTTTTTACAGCCTTTACTCCCATTTACTTAATCAGGGCTTTTTGTTCCTATGTATATACTTGACGTTTGTTTTTTTTTTCTGTCTTATGCTACGTCTATTTTTTGTGTATGGTTCGTATTGCCTTGATTAAAATAAATTGAATTGAATTGAATATATTACAAAAAAATCTATTGAATAGTTAGAATAGAAAAAGAGTAGCAAAATACAACTCAATTCTTAATTAAATATTTCTTAAGGGCCCCTTACACGCTCCGGAACACCTGAAGGAGTTCTTATAAGAAATCTTCCGCGTTTGTGTGTGGTAAATTCTGTTGAGATATTCCTGCAGATCTCCGGTCCCCTTTCTATTGAGGTTTTCCTCAAGGAAAGCTTTCCGGTTTTCCGGAGCGTGGAGCGGGGGGGGGGGGCTTTAGCCTAAACACTAAACATGCTAAATCCAATGCATTAAATCAGCTCCGGATAAACAATTTTTAACCCGGGGGGGGGAGGTCTTGATACTTCCGGCCTTCCTTCAAATCTATATAATTATGTCATATAAGAGAGAGAGAAAATGGTAAATTCATAAAACATTAAATTTATTACTCAAAAATTCTTGAGAAAATTTTAGCTTTAAAGAACAAAAAAGATGTCAAAAGTTAAGCATTCTAAAAATGCAATTTCAGGCACTGTCTCTGGTGAGGTCGGAGGGAAGATCGGAGGATCTACCCTGATTTTTTTTTTCTCCCAAAATAAAGTCTAAAACTGTTGTTTTATTCTTTTGCGTGTGGTGTTAAGGAGAAGCCGAGGAGAGATGAGGAAAATTTACAGGGTGACAAAAATTTTCAAAATTGGCCTCAAAAGTTGAATTTTTTGGTTACGTGAGGCAGGGTTATACATGGGGGGGAGGGAGGGTTATAAATAAACCTGTTAAACCTGACCTCTAACCTGAAGGGTGCCCCCTAATTTCAAAAAAAGAAAAACACACACAAAAGCTTTTTTTAGTGTAAATTAAAAGTAAACCTGATTCGAAGAGGTAAGGAAACTTTTACTATTAAGACAAAATACTAATAAATACCTATATTTAAAATTGAGAACAGTTGACAGAAATCTATAAAGGTTCAGCACGAGTTCTGTCAAAAAAGAAGGCGCGTTTTATTAGCATTTGGAAACTCATTATAGTACAGACACAGCTATTCGAGCTTTAAACAGAATTTAAAACAACTCAGTTTTAAGTTTGATTCAATCAGCAGGACCTGATTATTGAGCAGGCGGACTAAGTTTTGGCCTAGCGCTCCTCATTTTTCAAGGCCTGAAATGACTAAACTTGTTCCAGTTCCAGTCTATCATTTTAGAACAAGAAGTTCTGTCAAGAACTAAACGAGCCTACTTTCCCGTACATCGACATCGGCATTATAGCATCCAATCAATATTCTCTTGAATATCTGAAGCTGAAAAATATGTCAAACATACCTTCTATAGCACTTAAAGCTGATTTCTAAAAGCAAAGTATACCCTTTTATTAATTAAAAGCAGTTCACTTTGTGTTAAAATGAGTAAAAAACCGAAAAAGCGACGTTTAAAAACACAAATAGATGAAGTTAAAATTGGCAAACATGTTTCAAAAGCATAAAGCTTCCTTCTTCAGTGCCAAGCAAGAAATGGAAAGAAACAAAGTGCCGGGAGAGTTTAAATAGCAAAGGAGCAAAAGCTAGGCCAATCAGGTGTCAGCGTGTGCCGAGCCCTGATTTGGCGTTGCGTTGTCAGAAAATTTAAAAGCATGAAGTAAAATTGGCGAGATGTGTGGAACTGCAAAAGATTCGTTACAAATATTACTTAAATTTTTATGAACATGAAAGGCTTCTAAGAAATCCAACTCGCCAATAGTTGAAGGTCTGCAAATAATTTTAGCTTCGGAGAAAACAAATCTATGGCCCATTTCCCAACAGTGTTTCGCGATTGAGGATTTTGAGAGTTCTTTCTTTTTAACATAATTTTCATGTTCCTTTAACCTAAATTTTAGCGCCCTTCGGGTCTGTCCGACGTAACCAATTTCACATTTTATGTGATAAATGCCCCACTGATCAAATGGTTGGATGGGGTCTTTCAACTTGGAAAAAGTTAGTTTGTTGATGGGTCTGTAAATGACATGAAAATCGAACTTGCTGAGTATTCTGGAAATGCGAGGAGAGATTTTTGAATAAAATGGTAAGACAACGAAATTAGTAGACCTTGCACCTAGCAATTGCTAAGGTCGTTGCTCAGTTTCTCAAAGCCACACTATACACTCTATCTCTAAATATAAACAAGCATAAAAATTTGCTTTACGCGTGAAAAAAAAAGTTTATATAGACACGAAATTGGCATACGAGGGGGGGGGGAGTCTTTTGCTAGTACCGTTTAGTTCTTGTTTCGTTTTATATGATGCGTTAAGTTTAAATGAGCACCGTGTGGCTCTGTGATTTTGCTTTCTATTCGATAACAAGAAGTTCTGTCAAGAACTAAACGAGCCTACTTTCCTGTACATCGACATCGGCATTCTCGCATCTGATCATTATTCTCTTGATTATCTGAAACTGAAAATTATGTCAAACATACCTTTTTAGCACAAAGAGCTGATTTCGAAAAGCAAAATATACCCCTCTCATCAGATGAAATAGACACGTAAAAAGTAATTAACGAATAAATAAAGCTTTGTCGCACCTTTTAAAGAGTGCAACTGTTACAGTTCCTCCGTAGAAAAAATCCTCCATTGTTTTCAAAAAAAAAAAATAATAATAATAATAATAATAATAAAATAAATAAATAAAAGTACAAAGAGCATCAAAACGTATTTTATCAAAGAAAGAAAAAAAAAGAAAAAAAAACTCGTCCGTTAATAAAATGTCTCGAATTTCACTTTTAATCGGTTGCCAGTTGTTAAATATAAATAAAGAATAAAATGTTCTCGTGAATGAAAAATTTTTGTTACAAAAAAAATCGTCTGCCAAAAAAAAATAATAATAATAAATAAAATAAAACAAATGAATAAATAAACAAAAAATCGTCTGCACAGTCAGTCATTTTTTTTTCTGAGCCTGCATTTCCGCCACGTTTGCGGAGTCGGAGTCGGAATCAAAGTCCTCACAGAAGATTACTCAGAAAAGTACTTTACAAACACTATTTATCAAAACCATTTTCTTACAAAGTTAGTTTGAAGGAAATCCGACTTTAAGTTCAGAATCAACATTCAACTTAAATTCCCCGTAGACGCTAATGTTAATTTTTTTTCTGAACGGTTCAATATTGAACGAAAAATGGTTCAAATCAAAAAGCGAAATATGGAAATGTATGGGAAAGCCTCTCCGAGATCTTTCAAACAAAAAAAAGTTTATTCCATTCAGACGGTTCACTCAAAAGTTATTAGGTGGGGAAAGGTTGCTTGAACGGTTCAATGTTGAACGAAAAAATGCTCAAATGGAAAATTTAAATAGGGTAATGAAGTATCCTTGCTGAGATCCTTCGAACAAAAAAAAGTTTGTTCAAATCGGATTGTTCACTCAAAAGTTAGCATCGCGGGACAGGTTGTTTGAACGGTTCAAAGTTGAACCAAAAACTGTTCAAATCGAAAAATCAAATATGGGAATGAGCTGTACTCGCCGAGATCTTTCGAACAAAAAAAAGTTTATTCCATTCGGACTGTTCACTCAAAAGTTATTAGGTGGGGAAAGGTTACTTGAATGGTTCAATGTTGAACCAAAAATGTTCAAATTGAAAATTTAAATACGGTAATAAAGTATCCTTCCCGAGATGCTTCGAACAAAAAAAAATTGTTTAAATCGGACTGTTCATTCAAAAGTTATTAGGGGTGACAGATTGTTTGAACGGTTCAATGTTGAACGAAAAATTGTTCAAATCGAAGATGTAGATACGGGAATGAAGTATCCTTGAAAAGATCTTTCGAACAAAAAAAAGTTTGTTCAAATCGGACTGTTCACTCAAAAGTTAGCATCGCGGGACCGGTTGTTTGAACGGTTCAAAGTTGAACCAAAAATTGTTCAAATCGAAAAATCAAATATGGGAATGAGCTGCACTCGCCGAGATCTTTCCAACAAAAAAAAGTTTGTCCAAATCGGAATGTTCATTCAAAAGTTATTAGGGGGGGACAGACAGACCGACAGACCGACCGACCGACACACAAATTCCCCATCTCAATACCCTACTTTCAAATTTTTAATTTTTCGATATTCAATTTACCTTTTTATTTTTTTAACTTGGCGATATTTTTTGGACTTGGCGATATTTTTTTTACTTGGCGATATTTTTTGGACTTGGCGATATTTTTTAGATGCATTAAGCTACTTTTAATACTTTTTTCGTCTTTCTTTTGTTTTTAACGGGAAAGTAGGCTAAAAAAGGAGATGACTGAAATTTTCTCCTTTATTTAGTCCTTCTTTTTTTCTTCTTTTGTAAGGTGTGGGGTATTTACAAAAGAAAAAACTATTAAGTCACACATTATTTACATTCCTATTACACTAACTTATAATATATTTTAATGCATTGTTTTGTGTGCTAACTCGATAGCGGGTGTGTAAGCATTTGTTACTATGATGTACCTCTTAATTACGAAACGTAAACATAAAGGATGATGTTGAAAGATTGGAATTAATATCTCGAGGGTAGCATTCTATTGCATGATTTTACATGAATACCAAATTCGTAGAAACTTTTCTTGGTTTGGACAGGTTTTTGAAATGTTCTTCATATAACTGTTGGAAGAGGGGGAAGGGGGGTGAATAATATTCGTTGAATAAGGAGGGAGATGTGCTTAGGAGTAAACAATACGGATGGTTGTTTCAAAAAAGTCATCTGTGATGCCCCTGAATAGAAGTAAAAAAAATCGATGTTTTCAGGGCGATGTATCGAAACTATCGATTTTCCAATTCTAAATATCGATGTTTCATATCGATGTCGCACCACTTCTATAATGTCAGGTTTTCTCATGATATCACTGAACATTTATTGTAAACTACGCTGGTTTCATCAAAGTTTAATAATACTTTTTTCATTTTTGAGAAAAACAATAGTTAATACATAAAACTTGCTGGATTCGATTATGTAGTTACTTTTCGAAAACATGGGAATTATGCTCTAGAAAAATAAAATTTATGGAGGAAGTTAAATCGAGTCAAGACAAAAGAAGAAGCATTTTTTGATAATTTGTTTGAACACACAATAAATATATATTTACTCTGATAATTATTTCATAATAAAGTAACGTTTGAACATTTTTTGTGAAAATTTCAGTATTTTTTAAGAAGAAATGAGTCATTGATAGCGATTCTCTTCAAATGGCTCAAGACAAAAAAAAAAAGTCCCTTCAATCGCGATGCTTCTCATGTCTAACCACTGATCATCTGAAATCAAAAAACTCAAATGTCTTTACTAGTTTGTGAGTTTCTAAGTGTAACAACATTGATTATTGATTATTTAAAATTTAATTTTAACTTAAATTTAAAACAGCATTATTTTTTTTTTTAATATAAACAGTTGGTTTGAGTTCTAAATGCAGTAAAGAATTGCAAGATCAACTAAAGGAAGCAAATTTGAATTTGTTACCTGCAGAAACTTATTAACTAATAAAGTTTTTTTTTTTTTTTTCCTTTCAAATGATCCAGTGACAAGTTATGAGGGGCATTGCAATGAACTTTTTTTTTTTTTTTTGAGACGTCTGTTCAGAGTTGCTGTCAATGGCACATTTCTTCAAAAGAAAAAAAAACTGGAACTTTGAAATTTTCACAGAGTAATCTTCAAATGTTAGTTTATTGTGTAGTAATTAAAGAAATCAATATATGTTAACTGTACCGTAAAAAACATTAAAAATATTCTTTAAAAAAATTCATATTAACCTTGCCCCCTCATCCTTAAATTGAATTCCCCTGTGATAGAGACTTCCTGGTATTGAGAAGGGATAAAAAGTGGAGGGAGTGAAGCCTTGAATTCTTGAAGCAAAGATCTTAAGCCATGTGACGTATTTTTACGTAAAATATTGGAAGAAATCACATTTCTTTCATTAGCTTCATGTAAAACGTGTCTCCCATTCGTCGAAGTTGAATTATGTTGCTTGGGATCTTTGCCTCAGCTTTTCCTAAGCCAATGATTGGAATTGCTCCCTCTATTTACAAATTCCTGCTCTAAGTTTCCTGGCTTCGAATTAAATTTCAGCAAGCTACAAAATTGCCCTAAAAAGATTCAAACTTCGGAGGCAGCAATTACATCGCAAGCTAGTGTTTCTTAATAGCCGCTCAAGTAGTCTGGGATCCACATCAGATTTTTTTTACACAATTTTATTTTAATTCAATGAGAGGCAGCTGAAGAATAAAAGCATAGTCGCAACATATAACAGTTTATTTGGCAATTAAAAATACATATATACAAAATGAAAAAATAATTTTCTTTTTACAAAATCTTCCAATGGTGGAAAGATATAGAAAATAATGAAAAAAAATATCACTATGATACGAGCAATAACGAGAATTAAGACTACATATATCATGCAAAGACATTAGAAGTATTTTTGAACAACGTTATATAGCATCCTAAAATAAAATCTTTTTTACAAGAACATTAAAAATATTTATTCAATTGACGATGAAACATGATTAAATTTGCTTTAAAAGCACAAGGCAGTTAAGAATTCATAAATATTTCTACATGAATAACAAATTTCCATTTGCATGGACATTTACTGTATTTAGAGTGTTTATTACTTCCACTAAACTAAATGAACATTGAAAATATATTTTTTTTAATCAAAAAATAAAATCAAATTTAACCTTTAAGTATTCTAATAGTTTTATTACTGAACTTCTTCATTCAATTTCTGTGATGCAAAGGTTTAAAAGAATGCTATCATATTTATTTATGAAAATAATTCGATTACACTTGGTTAAATACTGAATGTATAAATATGAAATGTCTAAAAAGTCTCGACAGACTACACACTGACACACAGGTAAATACATGCATATAAAAATATTAAGGAAATTTAATTTAGATTCATGTAAAAATTAAATAGTTTAAAAATGCTCTTAAATTTATAAAACTATAACATTAGTTACAGGAATAGGGTGGGAGGAGGGCTATTATACTCGGTTACTTTAAAATAGGCGTATCAAGTTTAGAAATTTTGCGTCGTCTCCATGGAAACCGTACGAAAGAAAACAGCTCCACTCTTTTTTTATGCACTGCTGTTGAGGTATTTCATTTATTTTATGTTTATCGAATTAGGCTTACGCTTTTATTTATATCCTCATGTCTCAGTTATTTCTCAACGTTTTCTAACAAATCTAGTCATACATTAATACAGCAAAATTTCTAAGAAAAAGTTGTGCTTTATTAAAGTTGATTTTTCAATAGAATAATAGTTTACGCACAAAGCAATTTTAACCGTTTGCATTTAACCATTGTTGCAAAAGCTAAGTGGGGAAAAAGTCCATAGCGCCGTAACTATGACAACCATCAGGGAAAAGTGCAGAGAGTGGGATTATAATTTTGCTTTAAGCCGACAGCTCTCGTTAGACAGGGTATAACGCTGTAAAAATAAACTTTAATTTTAAGTTCATATGTTTTAACTCTTAACTGCTGTGGCACAAACTGTCTCTAAACCAAGGAAAATCTCAGATCTCGCCAAAACGCCTTGATGGAAAGTCCTGGGAGGTTGTTGCAATCTCCCAAAAATTTCCTTATTCGGCAAATTTTGTCAGGCAATTTGAAGACTTAATTGCAATACTGCATTTTTAAATGCCTGAATGTCCATTTTCTCGACGTCCTTTGTGTGTGTACCTATATTTTACCATCTGGCAAAATATGAATTTTATTCGGCAAATTAAGAATTTCCGCACCCTAAATTAAAGTTGGGGCGCCTTTGGATCTGGTTTAATGACATATCTATAGATCAGTTTTCCCAACCGGTGATTAGCGAAGTGCTTAAATGGAGTTCAGGCGAAAAATATTGCAATAGTTCGGTTTATTTGGTTTTCAATGGTTTATTTTGTTCTACAGATGTTCTATGAATATTTTTTTTTTTTTTTTCCCCAAATTACAGCATATTTTTACTGAAAATTGGCTGGTTTACTAAAATAATTTGGCGTTCATTTTCTTGTAGCTATCGTTTAGAGAGTATCAGTGTTTGTAATTAGATATTTTGCAGCTATGTTTTTAGTGTCTTATTATGAACTTTTACGCAACATAGCTATAATAAATGTTGTCCTAAATTATCTTGTTTTCTAACTTGAAATGAGCTTACTACTGAAAAGGAATATGTAAACTTTCAAGTATGAAAATGATGTGCAAAAACTGACTTGTGGTCTGTCCACGATTACAATTACACTCAATGTTAATAGTAATTACACAGTGTGGCAAGTAACTCTCTCAAAATGCTTTAGACACCATTTTTGTGGATTCGTATGAAAAGTAACAACTGAATGACCCCCCCCCCCCTCACCTCCCCTAATTGTCCAAATGAGGAGCCTGCTGGCCCATCAGAAGAATGTTAACGGCTAACATAATGCTCCCTTCCCCTCCAACTATAAATAATGGCTTTGAAAATGTCTCAAACTGAAAAAAATTGGAGGACGCTGTCTCCAAAAATTGGTAAGTGAATGAATTAATTGGGCCATATTAGATGAGAACTAGCGAGAATGGTGCAAAAAGCGCTTTGAGAGAGGCTTTGTTGTGGTGCAATGCTATTTTAAATCAAGAAAAGTAATATAATGTTTCACAACAATTAAACTAAAACTCTTGAAAAATGGTTTCATGGAATTTTGAATTTTATACTTAAAAAGTGTTCCTGGTGATTTTTTTTAAACAAATCATTAACACTCAATTTTAACATGAAAAAATGCAAATAACAAAAGAAACGTCAAATATACAACAAAAATGCTAAAAATGTAAAAATAATGTACAATGATGACTTGAACTAAGTCCATGAAGAAAATACATTTACTTTATCAATTGCTTTTTAAACATTGAAGTAAAATTTATTGCACAAAACATAAAACATTTCAAATAAATAAACAAGTTTGCTTCATTGCCACATTTGCTCATTTGTGCTACAAAGCATACAGATGTGTTTTCATTTTTGGCGCTTTAAAATTGAAAAACAAAATGAATGAGCACTTCAAATAAGATGAAATCAGCAAATAAATAAGAAAAACTATATGAATACGTAGGTAAGTAAAATAATTCGATCTTCACACTACCCATCCAGGTACAAGTTGACAATTGAGCCTTGTGATAACTCTGCATACATTCGAAAATTTGTAGCAAAAATCAAATATTGTCAGTTAAAGGATTTGAAATATATCCTCTACTTTAAATGAGAAAATGTGTTGCTCTGATTCTCTTTGGATTAACAAAAGCAATTAAACTTTAACTTTTGTCCTTATTTTTAAATCAAAGCTACATACAGGGTTCATGCTCTTTTCCCAAAACAAAAATGAAAGAATTTCAAGGAGTTAAATATAAAAGGAGTATACATTTTTGTTTTCTCTATTTAAAGGTTTTATGGAAGAAAAGTGATTACACAAATCAATAAATAACGCATAATATCTCAGAACTATATTTTTCAATAGTAAAAATATTAGATATAAAGGTAGTAACTTGAAATAAAGAAGCTATTCATTACTATATTGTTCACCCTAAACAACTTAGTAAAGGTTCATGAATAGAAAATTATTATATTTAGCAATTGCAAAGTTAAATTTTAATTATCAAACACATTATATATAAACTCCTTAATACGTTAGACATTTTCTCCTGCCTATATACTTTTTTGCCCTATCTTACAGGTTGCTACAACTAAAATTGTAAGCATGTTAATAAAATCTCTTAAACTTTAACAATAACTTCATCCTTTTAATCCTGGAAGATGTCACTGTATGTTAAGGAGTTAACGATGCGTAATTTTTACAACAATTAGAAACCATAAGGAGTTTTGAAGAGCATATGAACCCTGTAACTTTTACTAATTTTAGAATTGATTTTAGAAACCAATATTTGCACACACTTTTTAGGTTTCAGCTATAATAAAAATAAAAATTACACTGTACTAATGAAAACAATAATCCTTATTCACCAGTCATCAAACCCATAAATAATTTTAGACATAAATTACTGGATTATGACTTGTTAAGGTGTTTAATTCACTTACTTCAGAAACATTAATGTGTTAGCAATGATTCACAAAACATTTTTCTCTTAACAGAAACTGACATAACATAATGGTCCTATTTCATTTAATAAAACTACTGGGACAGGAGCAAAAAGTTTTGTATTGGTACACCCTCTCTCAATGTACTCAATATCTTTATTAAGTGGTAAATTCTTTATTTAGAATCAGAAAATGAAATGCTAGATGTATAACTGGCACAAAAAATTCAAATTACTACATTCTACTATCTTAGAAATGGCCCTTTGTTTCTTTTGGTTTTTACAAAATTTCACAATTTATCACAGAGTGAAAACACTTCATTCATTTAATTCTCTAACGTAAGAATAAGGAAAGTATCCAACCTGAAAAAAAAGGAAAGGACATAAATAGGTCATTTATGCAATAGCACACATTTATTTATCACAATTTCAGTTCATATGAAAGAGTTGAATAATACAAGGTTTGGGTGTAACCTCATTTCTTGCAACTAAAATACTGTTAATTTTATATAGTTAAAATTTTTAACTAATTTATTAATTATTTGCCTTTATCTGTACTAGTTGATAAAGGATTCAAAGGAATAGCTTATGCAATTCTGAAGCGAAGGAAACAAATAGGCATGATTAAAAGGAAATATTATATCGTTAATTAGCACAAAATTTCACAGAACTACCTACATACCTTTCGGGGCTACAAGAAGGCACTTTACAATACAAAAGAAGTAAGCTTATGGTTGAAAAGCCATCAGACAAAAACTAATTTAATTTTATTATGCCTACATTCTTTAAGAAATTTCAAACGATTCAATGAAACTTTTTAATATTAAAATAGCAAAAGCTATTGAAGTAGTAGACAGAATTCAAGCAGAAATCAAAACAAAAAAGATAAACAATGACCAAAAACAATGTTAAGAATAAAAGCACAAAAACCAATTGCAAACAAGTAAGAAAAGTAATGCAAAAAGTCACAAATCAAAATAAAACAAAACAAAAAACTGACACAGAAAGAAAGAGTACAGGAGAATGTAAGGCAGTTCAAGCTACAATAAGAAAAAAAGAAACACCTTTGGGCAGAAAAGTGCAAGGAAACTTTTACAACGCTAACTCTCACAAAATTACAAAGTTGCATACAACAATTTTGGACCCCCTTTTTAATACAAAGGAAATAAGCTTATAGATGAAGACAGTTTTTTTTTTTTTTTTTTGCATTGTAAAAGGGTTTCCTGGACTAAGAAACATGTGCATGCAGCTCACTGCAACTTTGAGCTAATTAACATTGTAATACTTCCTTACATTTTGCTGCACAAAGATATATCTTACAAAGCCATGACTTTTAAGAAAACAAGCATTTTCCACACATTCTAATGCATAAAAAGTATAAGTATTTTCCTTGAGCATCAAACCCAAAGTAAGATAGACTTACATTCTCTTCAATCTGCCCTTTCCACCATCCTTTTTGGTTTCCAGCTTTACTAAGAAGAGTGATGCGGTCCCCTTTATGTAATGTTAACAGATTTGGAGAATGGCCATCAAAATCATACAAAGCCTCTGCATGTCCTAAAATGCCTACAAGCATAAACAAAATTAATAACATGAAATGTACTTTATGCAAATCATGGTCAAAATGTAAATATAACCAAGAGAAACATGAGTTTATGTAACAGTAGATGGGGCAAGGGGTGGTCCGCCAAGGATGACAACAAAATACATTTAAGAGTTTG